>JAKTVG010000413.1:0-40188 GCA_030557085.1 Candida gigantensis
GAACAAGCAAAGCGAACGAACTGCAGTAAATTTTTTGTTGGGTAAACGCTAATTTACTGCTGAGGGTGAAAGTAGACTTGGTTTTAAATGGATTCCCTCGAAAATAAACAAGGGTCCTTTAAAATTAATATGATATTACCAAGCAACATAAAATGTGATAGATAATCATCACAGCAACAGCAAGTATAAGTATAAGTATAAAAATCACAATGCAATTTAAACTTATAGCGATGATGATCAAGTTATCTCAATTATCAGCAGCCACCAAAAAAAAAAAGAAACGACTAAACCCGCTGGCCGTCAACAACAAAAAAGTTAAACCATTGGCATATTAATAAATAAATAAATTAATAAATATATATACTTTCTTTCTTTCTTTCTTCTATTTCTATTCTATTCTATTCCTTCTATTTTACAGATCATTATTATTATTATTGTTTCCATTGTTTGAAATCCAGTTTTTTTTTTTCCCCATTTCTATCACTAAATAAAATCAAACCATGCTAGAGTCATCTACTAACAATAAGAAAAGAATACCATTATTTGAAGAAGATAAGAATTATATTAATGAAGATCATATCAATGAATTTGCCAAGGCATTGATATGGCAAGACAATTATGATTATGATACTGGTCCAACAACACCATTAAATGAACCAATGGGTTATATCGATGAAGAAGAAGAGGAGGAAAATAAACCCCACCACAACAACGTGAATGATGATGACGATAGTTCCATGACTGATGAAATCAATCTGTTGGATGGTGAACGTGAACAACAACAAAAGTTATCTACTCCTTCAACTGCCATGACTGAAGATATTGGTGGTGGTATAGATAGTGTTATACTTGATACAAAGGGGAAAATACCATTAAAAAAACAATTATCAAAAAATTCTATACAATTAGGAGAGAATGATATTTCAATGACACTGGAAAGACCTAATTTAATAACTTCTAAAAGTGATTGGTTCCCTGTTCGAGATTCTTCAACCATTCCAAAAAAAACCAAGACTTCATTATCAAAGGGGGGGAAAAGATCAGCTATTAAACTACTACAAAATGAATTTCGAAATAGTTCAACATATACATTATTAAGATGGCCTATTTTAATATTTGTATTTATATGGATTGCGATATTAGGATTTCTTTATTTTTTAATTCGAATTTATGTTGCATTACTGGAATATTTATTTACATGGACTGGTAAACGTAAAAAATTACGAGATAATTTAAGAAATTCTAAAAATTATAAATCATGGATTGAAAATGCTATTAATTTAGATAAATTTTTAAAATTAGATAAATGGCTGGAAAATCCAAAATTTTCATATTATGATTATAAAACTATTAAATTAACAATTTCAAGATTAAAAAAATTAAGAATTAAAGGAGAAAAAGAAGAAGAAGGAAGTGAAGATAATTTATCAGATTTAATGATTATTTTAAATACTTGTTTAAAGAAAAATTTTGCTGGGATTGAAAATCGTCAATTATATTCTCATCGATATTATGGAACTAAAAATTTAGTTGAAGAATATTATGAAGAAGTTATTAAATGTATTGATTTAATAATTGAAGATAAATATAATGTTTTAAGTATTGATAAAAAATGGAAATTTTTTAAAAATGTACTGAAAAATTATGGTAAATCAGCATTATGTCTTTCTGGTGGAGCATGTTTTGCATATACACATTTTGGTATTGCAAAGGCATTAATTGATGAAAATTTATTACCAAATATAATATCAGGTACCTCGGGAGGTGGATTAATTGCAAGTTTATTATGTACTAGAACAAATTTAGAATTGAAAAAATTATTAGTACCTGAATTAGCTAGAAAAATAACAGCATGTGAAGATCCTTGGTATATTTGGATTCCTAGATTTTTTAAAACTGGTGCTAGATTTGATGCTGTTGATTGGGCAAGAAAATCAAATTTTTTTACAAGAGGTTCTACAACATTTGAAGAAGCTTTTAAAAGAACTGGTAAAAAATTAAATATTTCAACCGTACCTGCAGATCCTCATTCTCCTGTTATTTTATGTAATGATTTAACATCTCCAAATTGTATAATTTGGTCAACTTTATTAGCATCACTGGCTGTTCCGGGGATTTTAAACCCCGTGGTATTAATGATGAAAAATCCAACCAATAAAGAACAAGTGATTCCATTTTCATTGGGGAGTAAATGGAGAGATGGATCATTAAGAACAGATATCCCAGTGGAAGCATTAAATACATATTATAATGTTAATTTCACAATAGTTTCACAAGTTAATCCTCATATTTCATTATTTTTTTTCGCACCCAAGGGGACAGTTGGACGTCCCGTTGCAAGTGCAACTAAAAAAACTGCTAAAAGAGAACAATATGCTTCATTTAGAGGAGGATTTATAGCTACTGCATTAGAACAATTATTTCGATTAGAAATTAAAAAATGGTTACAAATTATAAAATCATTAGATTTATTACCTCATTTATTACAACAAGATTGGCTGAATATTTTTTTACAAAAGTTTACTGGTTCAATTACAATTTGGCCAAGGAATAAATTAATTGATTTTTGGTATATTTTAAGTGATCCAACTGAAGAAAAAATGAATGAAATTATTAAAAAGGGTGAACGTTGTATTTATCCAAAATTATTATTTATTAAACATAGAACTTGTATTGAATCTGCAATTGAACGAGGTAGAAAATTGACATTACTGAATTATAAACAAGTGCATCGATTATATGATGATGAAGAAGATGTTGATGATGATCATGAGTATGGTACTAACTCATTGGCGGCAAACATTACCGGGTTGACTACTGAAGAAACAGAACTTTTGCATCAATTAGACGAAGAAGATGACGATGACGATGATGATGATGATGATGATTATGATTATGAAGATGATGAGTATGATTCAATTGAACATGATGAGGATTATTTAAATGATAGTTATGAATTCACAACTGATCATGATAATAATAATAATAAGGAGAAATCAAATCGTCGTCGTAACACTGTCTATTAAATAGAAACACTTATATATATTGTACATTATATAAAAAAAAGTAAATTGCAAATGGGATTCAAAGATCCAGAAATCCCTTTTTTCCAAGATATGATAGTTCTAACGGGACCTTCCAACCAGTATTAATCCTTGACCAATCCAAGACCAGTATCAATCTCACTCACAATTGTCATGGATTAAGATACCGGTTTGAAGATTCTGTTAAAGAAAACTATCTTGGAAAAAAGCAAGATTTCTAGATCTTTCTCCTTTTTATTTTTTCAATCCATCATCATAATCATCATCATTATAATATCTACTACTTTTTATTTTTCCACATTTTTGTAATTCTAGAATTAAATTTCCCAACATCACCAATCTCTCCTTGGGTTTCATTTATCTCATCAATATAAAATTGTAATAAAGGTAAAGTATAATCCAACAATTTCAATTTCTCATCAGGTTTAAATCCACTTAATACCCATCGACTCATCCCATCACGATCAATACCATTCGGTTTTGGTCCAATCCCTATCCCTAACAACAAAACATCCACACCATCAACATCTTTCAAACTCTTTATCCCATTATGTGATTCGTTCCGTTTATGTTGTTTCAACTTAACACTCCCAATCACCGTTTCAAAATCATCAAATAAAATAATAACACGTAAACAACCACCACCACCACGACGACGTAAACTAGATAGAAAAGCACGTAATGCATTTCCTGATTCATTCATATACGTATTTGATTTCACATATGTATAATACCCATCTTGTTTAATCATATATAAATTTTTCGATCCAGAAGAAGTCTGATGTGCATCACTACTTAGTTGAGATAACATATAATGACCTACTGAATGACGAGTAATGGGGCCAGGGTTACCTATTGAGAAAATCACCGTTTGTTGTTCTTCTTCTTCTGTATCCATATTCGTTTTCTCTTTTCTAGCTTATACTTGTTTAGGTGATGCTTTATTTATTGTTGAGATTATGAGTCACGGTTTATCTTTTTGGATGATATTTTGATTCTTTGCAACAACTTTTTTAAAAAAACCTCACAATCAAGTCACGTGACTGTTTTTTTTTTTTGTTCATAGGTATTATGATTTCAAATTGTTATTGCAAAGAATCAAGGATAATACTTTCTGGGGTGTATTTTAATTGTATAGAGTTGACTGATTGATTGATTGATTTTTGTTTATAATGATGTTATATATATATATATATATATAGTGTTGTATTCTAATGTTAATCGAGGGAAGTGAATATATTGTTGTGTTGTGTTGTGGTTGTCTATCGCGCGAGAGTAATTTGATCAATTTGTTTTTTTTTTGTTCTTCCTTTTCTCAACAAGAACAACGAATCACTTTCAGACGTATCCAAAAATAAGGAACATATATACAAGATGAGTAAAGAAGAAGAAGAAGACGTGATTGAAGGGAATGAGATTATTGAATCTTTTTCTGAGAAGACTACTACGAATTATGATGATTCTACAAATGGGAAAATAGAAACTGAAGAACACAAACCACAAGAAGAAGAAGAACACGAACACGTAGAGAATGATGATGAAGAAGATGATGATGACGATTTTGATGATTTTAACGAAGCAAGTTTCCATCAAGCCTCTACAGAAAACAACAACCATGATGATGATGATGATTTCGACGACTTTGTGGATTTCCAACAACCAGAACCAGAATCAACAACACCAACCACAACATCATCATCAGTTGTACTCCCGACATCACTTTTCGAATCTCATGAAGAACTATCAATCCTCCTATCTTCCCACCTTGACAAGATCTTCCCTCATACCGAACCATCATCATCCAAACAATCCACAACAACAACAACACCAATATTAAATGAACGATCAATGGAAATATATAATCAAATATCAACTATACCATATCTACATCCTTCAAATTGGATAAGACTGAATATCCGTCATAATCTACTTATAAAATTAGGCATCCCCATAAATCTTGATGAACTAAACACCACCACCACTACAACAAATACAACATCGGCAGGTCATGTGAGAAGAAAATCAACTATTGATTGGAGTTGTTTTGATATTCCGAAATTTGAAGATTTGAAAATTACGAATGATGAAAAATTGGAAATGTTGAAAGATACTTCTAATGTTTTGAATCGTATTGAATTGGATAATTTTATAAATGAAAATGTATTGGAAGGATTAGAAGATGTTGTATTGAATGAAAAATTAGAATTGTTGAATAAAAATTTCAAGGAATGTTTGAAATTAAGTAGTTTATGGTTAAATCAAATTAATGAATTAAATAATGATTTTGAAATTTATGAAAATGTTATACAAAGTTTTATTGGATATAGTCAAAAATTAAGAAGGGAAGAAATTTTAGAAAATTTGAAAAATTTGAAAAATAATACTAAAAAATCGAAAAAGAAATTATGGAAATAAAACAGGAAAGTAGATATATGTGTGTATGGATATGGATTTATAGTATTATTACATAGATATATTTTGAACAAGTAAAATAGTAAGTTATAATATATATATAAAAAAAAAAGCAAACGTTATGTATGTAGATATGTGGCATGTGTGTCTAATTCATCAGATGGAATAAAGAATGAAGATCTTCATCCATATTAATACCCGATTGTAAATTCAAATAATTAAATGAACTATCAATAAAATTCGTTTGAAATCCAGGTGTATTAGTGTCAAGAATATTATCTTGATTCGAAGAAGTCGGTGGTGGTGGCATATCAACATCATTGCTTACCTGTTGATTCTGTTGTTGTTGATGTTGATGATTTTGTAATTCTTGTTGTGTCTTAGCAATCGTCATATCGGTATGCATCGAACTATATACATTACTCCCCATTCCTTCTCCTTCATCACCATCATTATCATAATTAGGTACTGGTGATTGAGTTCTTGTTGGAGGAATACTAAAATTAGGAAATAATTGTGTAGGTTCAAAATTATTTATAAAATTTTGTTTATTTGTTAAATTTTCAGTAACCATTGAAATTTCAGGGAAAGATTTTGTAGATGATGCAGGTGATGTTTCTGTAGTTGGTTTATCACTACTATCTCCTCCATTATTATTATTATTTGGTATATTATTATTATCTCCTCTTGCTGCACGTTTCATTGGTAATTTATATTGTCGAATCAATTCTTCAATCTGTGGTGGTCTTGAAGAACTATCATTGACCCCATTTGTTCCACCGTATTGTTGTTGTTGACGCTGCTGGTGTGATTGATATTGTTGGTGCTGTGGATGTGACTGATATTGTTGTTGCTGTTGTTGATGCGTTCCAACATTACCTGTAGGTGATACTGCTTGATAATCATGATAAACATTACCTCCTGGTGAAACTCCCGATGTTGTCGAAGCAGAACCGGGAGAAAACATACTTCTTTTATGACTAGTAGTAGCATTATCATCATTACTTGCCAATCCCAATACTTGTGATTTTGTTTGTGGCAATGGTAATTGTTGTTGACGTGGTTTTGGTGATTGATTATTATTATTAGACAATGCAAAATTATTATCATTCATTGGACTAGTAGAAGAACTTTTCAATTTTTCTTTAGCAACAGTTTCTTTATAAACTGCAAGTTTTGAACCATTTTCAATAAGTTTAGATCTTTTCAATTTATCATTACCATATTTATCAAATAATTTTAATAAAACTCCAGCAATTTGCCATGATTTTTGTAATTCTTTTAATACCGCACGTGATACAAACAATGAATCAGCTGCAGTTGATGCAATGACTGCATTTGTTGAATCAACATGATAAATCAACATTACCAACGCAGTAAATGCAATATAAATATACATGACAGGAACATATTGTAATAAATTTCTATCCAATAAAATTTTTGAAATAATAGAAATCATTCTTGCAGATTGGAAAGAAATCCCCCAACTTGGATATTTATAATTATTTGGATTTGTTGATGAAGATCTAGCCATTCTTACTAAATTAGATCTATGAATCAAATATAATCGATTATAATATTGAGCATTTAATAAACAAGCATAAAAATTTTGTGTCAGTGTATCTGCAAGTGAAAATGACAATTGTGGTGGTAAATTAGTAAACCAAATACCCATCAACATATCACAATGTTCAATAATGGAAAATGCATTTCTTCTCTTTATAGATTCTGATTTCACACTATATTGATGCTTAATAATAATACCTGTGATTTCAGCTAATTTAACTAAATGAATAAAATATAATGCTTGAGTTTCATTGATAGGGTAAGGATCAGTTATTCCTAATTCATGATCTTCTTCATCAAAATCATTAACAGTCAACATAGGTACATCACAATCATTCAAATCAATAACAACTGGTCTCCCAAAGGCAATTGCAACATTTCTATCTTTTTCAAATAAACACCACCAAATTCTTCTCCAGGTTTTTTTCTCAGAAATAGTTAAATTTTGTGATTCACTTACATCACGTTGGAAACCAAATCCTTGAGCCAAACCTACAGCCACTCTTGTCCAATAAAATGAATTCTTAGTTACATCTTCAGGACCATCCCAATAACTTCCAATTAAAATCAAAGTCTGAATGATTGAAATAGGATCACTTTCATAATTTGTTTCATAAAGTGCTTTAGCTCTACGGAAAAAAGTTATACTTGCCAATTCATTTGTTCCACGAGAATCCAATAATAATGGATTTTTCGATACACGACATCCCAATAATAAAACTGCATGTAAAACCATTAAACTAGGGCTATCATTTGGATCATTAAATTTCTTCATAAAAAGCGATCTGTTTATAACTGGCATCAATGGATGAACATGTTCGAAAAATGCATTTATTAAATCAAGAGCCAATTCTTTTCCTGGTAATAAGAATGCACCTCTAATTTTCAAAATTTCCAATTCAACTGAATCTAGTGCTGTATCATTTGTTTCAAAAACGTCTGTAGTTAATTCTACATGGTTTTCCCCAGCTTTTTGCGGCACGACACCGATAGAAGACAGACCCAAAAAAGTCAAAGAAGTCTTGGCTTTGGAGCCAAGTAACTCCCTTTTGTGCATTGAGGGTCTGTTTTTATAAGTGGATGTCAAAGATGGCGGTACGCTAACTTGAGAAATATGCAAAATTGGCTCGTTGGCCGTGGTCGATGTAGTGTTTACATTTGATTGGGAAAAATTTTGAGCTGTTGATGTGGTTGATGGTTTTGGTATTGATGATGATAATGATGCCTTAGGGGTTGAATCATTAGAGTTATTATTGCTTACTGAGGTAGCTATTATTGGGGTCTGTGGTAGTACGTTTATGTCATCTTTTTTCGAACTAGGTTTTTTCTTGTTGCCAAGTTTCTCCTTGGTAGTGGCAGTGACTGTTGGTGTAGTTGCCAGTGCTGATGTTGTTGTTACTTCGGCTGATGGTGTTGTAGTCGCTGCGGCCCCATTTGAAGTCTTTTGCTTTTTGGCTTTTGATTCACCAGATTGGTTGCCACGCCTTTTAGCTTCAGGTAGAACACATTCACATCCAAAAGTAATACAATTTGTACAAGGTATGTGGATTTCCGCGTCACATCTCACTTTTCTTGATCGACAAACACTACAAGCTCGTGACCCCCTAGGACGTTTGTATTTGATGGTAAAGGCTTTAGGTTTGTCTTTAGGGTTTTTGGTTGTTGTGGATGAATTGGTTGCTTCCGCTTGATTGTCAGTAGTTGCTGTGACCAGTGTTGAAGAAGCTCCGTTGTTTTCGGAATCCTCTCCCTCGAAAGTGGATTGTTCTGTTTTCACTTGTACTTTTTTAGTCATGATTCAAGGTGTTTTCGGTAGTTGAGGGGAATAATGATATGTGGAGGGTTGGGAATATATATAGACCTGTTGTCAACAAGTGCGATAAAAACAAACAGGTAAATAGATGAATAAATAAAAGGGTATCAAAAGGTATGAGATTAACACAAGATGGAAATAGATGTAGTATAAGTATCCAATGAAGCCACCACAGGATACAATAGACTAATAATTGAATTAAATATGTGGTTGGTTGATTGAAGTGTGATTGGAGTGGTAATAATAGGTGAAAAAAAAAGGCAGAGAATAAAATTTGGAGCAAATACAGAGATTATAAAGAACGAATGAGAAAAAAAAATTAAAAAAGCCAAAATTGGAGGAAGGAAGGAGAACAATCAATTAGGAGGGGTGAAATTATCTATGTGTGTGTGTGTGTTGGGGTATTTTTTTTTTTCTCGCTCACTAATTAAAAAAAACATGACACAAAATTATTATTCGCCTACAATTCTCCGGACATTAATAATAATAATATTATTACCACCACTCAAAACGACTCCGTACTAACGGTCGCGGTAGACAAAGGCGAGGGCGAGGGGAGGGGCGGGCGGTATTAATAATAATAATAATATCAATAATAAGCGGATAATTTTGGTGGCATAAATTCGCATATATATCCATCATCAAACGTACTGTCAATAGACAAACCTATTTATCTTAACTCCTTCCCCCTTGGTGCCTTTCAGCAAGATAATTCCCAGAATGTTCAAGATGATGATGTTGATCACGATGATAATTCACAAAAAAAAATTTTCCTTCCATCTAATATTAGAATCACATTTACATACCTAAACACAATTTGGGCTCGAGAATAGGGTATTAATCAGTAAAAGCTGTAGATCCACAATAAATAAATAGACCCAATTTCCATGCCCCTTTCACCATATCCAATTTCAAGTTAGAATCAAAACAAACCCTGGTACAGCCACCTCTTCAACTCCGTGGACTTCTTTCTCTGTTCCATTGATGTAATAGTGTTAAACAAAGGACAAACTTTCTCAATGAAAGATTCTTTTTCCAAAGTTCTCCATTATCAATTCAGGGCTTATCGGAGTAATTAGGTTTAAAGTCATACTTCTTTAACCATTGACAATTCTTTGTCCCAAAAAAAAGTTTGAATCAAAAATTTGATAATTGCACAAACTGCATAATAAATTTTCAGGTAGCTCTACTATAAACTCTACCAATTTAATTAAACTTTCAATTGTGTTTACGTCAGCTTTGCTATTCTTCCCTTGTTCTCCCTTTTAAACTTCCTGTTCCCCACACATTCAATGCCGATTGGTCGGACTACATTGGTTGGTTGGGTAATAAGCTTTTTTTGTTGAGAGTGTGGATATAATATTTCGGATTTTAACTGAATTTTACCACACATTAGATTACAAAATCGAAAGGTTTTGCAAATCGGTGTTAAAAATTGATTTTTAAAATACAACGGGTAAAAAATAAAATAAACGTTGCGCTCCAATGCGGTACGCTAATCCGATCTATCTATAACATCCGCCGTTTCTAGCTTCCGCGATTCCCTGAAAATTTAAAGCGATAAGAATAGGCGCCTGATTTCAATCCTGTTCTCCTTATCCTTGATCTAGAACAGTTTTATCATTGAATGAGTATTCTACCATATGCAAATGCAAATTCGAAGTATAAACCGAACTCCAAGAATTCTGGAGTTTGTCCTTTATTCAATTAACTCCGGTATCTTCTTTACACAGCAATTTAAAAAAAACTGATACAAAGTAATAAAATAAAGGGTTGTGTCAATCTAAGGCACCCTACTGATTATAATTTTAAGTGGGGGAAGAGACAAGCACAGCTTAATTCGTGATTTCTTTAGACAATACAAGGAAAACATAAACAATCTGCAACCAAAAAAAAAAAATCCATTTAACCTCGGTTAATTGAATTCACACATACTAACACTACATCAAAATAGACATCTCTATCAGTAGCTTACACCTAACAATTTCATAGGATTACACCCTTGAACTCTATCTACCTCTTCTTGTGCTTTTCTGTTAACCATGCCCTACCAAGCCCTTCTTTTGTTGTACTCACAAAAAATGGGTCACGTGCTTAATTTTACTGTTATGAGCGTTTGAATTGTAATTATTTTTGGTAGCAATAAATTACGAACATTACGCACAATTGTCATCTTGCAGCACCTAGATATTTTTGCATTTAGCAACCATTCACATTGTACTCGATATTTTTACTTATACCATTGCCTCGACCAATTTCCTTTAGTATCCTTAAAAGTTCAAATTATATTTACCAAGAAACTAAAAATTTTGGGTAATATGGTATAATATCTTGCTACCTATCAGTGATAACTTTTGAAGATTTCAAAGCGTCAGTGTATGTGTAGTTTTCACAACACTGGCGAAAGCAAGGTTCACTTCATGGGTTCGGTCCAACAATTCTATATCCGATACAATTTATGCGGCGAGAAGAGAAGTGAAGTAAATGAATATAACTCAAACCCCAATATCGGATCTTGTCACAATGATATCATCAAAAAATGGACGGTTCATCATCAATTTCTACTGGGATATTTCATCAAAAGTCAAACGACGACGACGAGGGTCAGTTTTTGACTTGTTAGACGGGGAAACAAAAATAGAAAGATGACATCATACTCTTGTCAGTAAGTACCAGCTCGACTTACCACTAAATCTTTTATCAACATTGTTTTTTTATTGTATCCAAAATGGGTTTTAAGGAGTTTTTTTTTTGACATGGGAGCTTCTTTCTATGAAAATGCCCTATTAGGTTTTCTTTTTTGAGCTTACGTATATTTTGATTTCATTTTATAAGGGAATGTTATTCTCCCTCATTTTATACAAGGACTAAATGTTATAATGTAGAATCTAATCTGTATATTCGGTGCTTTCTACTATGTATAAAAATACGTAAGAGGGAGTGTGTGAAGGTATAAATACTATACTCGCAAGGCACGCACGTGGGATAAACCCCCCTAAAAACTAAATATACATTTTAAAACTTGGATTAAAGATTTCATTTATGACTTTTCACTAAACAAATTAAGGTTATCTAATATTCTTCTCTATTTAAAAAAACTCCAATTATCTTATTATCATCATAATCCAAATTTTTAATTTCTCTTCCACTTTTTCACCAACTCAAATCGTATTTAAGATTATACACCTAGCAAACTAAAATACTAAGATTGCACCATATGTCATTTGAGGTCAATGAACTGGGTATTAATATCCTAATTAACTTACCACCTAAGTTATGCGTATTGGTGTTTAAATATCTTCCCCGATGTGCATTACTATCCTTGGTAGATTTCGAACCTTTGCAGTCTCGGCTTTTAGAGTATTTGATGAAAAGAGTTTTGATTGGTTTTGCAACTTGTAGTGTGGAAGGTACAACTGAGTCTTTAATCAGATGTACTAGTTGTTACTGTGAAGAAACAAAGTTCAAAACTTTTGAAGATCTTAGTGAGTTTGTTGGAAAGTACCAGGTTTTTCCTGTTGAATTTGAATTGGAAAGCTGTTCTGGGTCGGTTAGTCCAAGTCCGGATTATGTAGAATTATTACGGTCCAACCCATTCTTTATAAATTCAGAAGCATGTCCTTGTAAACTTTTCGTTACCAAGGAGACTAAGTTGAATGAGATGAAGAAGTTTGTTGTTGATTTCAATATTAAAAGTGTGATTCCGAAATAATGACTATAGCTTGCTTGATTGTTTACCTGCTACATTACAAACATTATCTATAAGAGGTAAATATCTACTCTATTTGAAAGATTTAGTCAATTTAATGAGGTTCACCAATTTGAAAACACTTCAACTTCATCATTTTCAGGTATCTGAAAATCCAGCTATTATTATTCCACCTACTGTTGAAGAATTGATTTTTAGTGGCATTGATGTTGATGAAATTATAACTTTTGGTGAAAATATTCCTCATAATTTAAAAAAAGTTCATGTTAAAAATTTTCATAAATTTTCTTCATTCCGATTGCTTTTTGCTTCCTTAAATAAATTGGAGAGTTTATCTTTCAGTTCCAGTTCTGGCCTTCGAGATGTTGATTTTCTGGATTTTGCTTTACCTAGTTCACTAATGAGCTTGCAATTGATGTTTTATTGGGGATTCGCCAACATTGATAAATTGAAACAATTACCAAACTTGAGACAACTAGATATTTGTGATCTACAAATTAGAGGTGCGCCATTTGTTAACGAAAATGACTTTCCTAAATTGAAGAACTTACGTTTGGAACGTGGAAATTGCATGGCAAATCATCAAAAGATTATTTTTCCTAAAAGCTTAGAACATCTTTCGTTGAAGAATCATGGAGCTGGTTTTAGTAAATTATGGTTACCTGCGAATTTAATTTCATTAAAAATTGAAGGTCCTCTATATCGCCCATTCAATGAACCTAAAGAGTATAATGGAATTTATGAAGATTTTCTACCTCCTGGGTTAAAAATTCTTTTCTTTTCCAACATGAAGTTCGAAATTTCAAGTAATTTCCAATTTCCAAAACTGCTTCAACGGTTAAGACTCGAAAAGACTCAAATCCATCCAATAAAAAATACAAACTTGTCTCAATTGAAAGAGTTGAAAGAGATAATCATAGATGATCGCTCGTTGTCTTTAGAATCCGCAATTGAATATTTTGAAACAATAAATGATAATTCGGTTTAAAAAGATTCTTATACAATGGAAGGACAATAGTGGGATTGTTTGCAAAAAAATTCACATAATTTTGTTATAGTTACGGAACCTTATAATACAATTTAAAACAAAAGAGAGATAAATACAAGCTATCCCTCTAGTAAATATATATAATATAGTACGATTAACCGTTGGTTTCAAAGTTCACCAAGTAAAATTAGTAGAAGTACCAATAATACACCATTGGTAATTTTATAATCATTTTCAATTAAAACTTTTGGAAGTAATTAAGCTAAAAGAAACAAATGCGACACATTATACGATATTTAGAATATTCAAAGTAACATTAATGTATTTGTATTTTCATAGTTCCCTTCTTCATTAACAGAAATTAATTCACATCTTGCAGGTTTTCCATAATTAGCTCCATATAAAACACGACAAATCGTTCATATATTTAGCATCATTACATAAAGTTAAAGAAGCACTGGTGTCAATAAAATATTGGTTACGCAAAGCAGTGACAGAAAACTTGTAGCATTAATGTGTCTACTTTCTGAGGCTCTTTTTAACCCTTATTACAAGGTTAGAAGCGAAATCTGTTAGGTAATAGTTGCTCTGCCTCCTTTTCCCGTGCTCTCTTCTGTATAAGCTAGAGAATTCCTCGCTTTATATTTCCTATAGCCAATAAACTAACTAATATCGAGACTACATACTTAACATGGAGATAGGGATAGGTCCCCCATGTCAGGTAAATGGTCTCGTTATTAGTTAGTTTATTAGCTAAACAAAATATAAGTCCAGAACTCTGTAGATATCTATGGGAAGGAGCGTGGAAATGGAGGCGTAGCAACTATTACCTAACAAAATCAATAGTAGACTTTCATGCAATGGGAATGATAATTCTGTTCTGGGTTCTGAAAACTGCTAGGTTGGATGGTTCTGGTGGATCTAACATTGATAACAAGATGGTTGCCAATTATGATCTATCTCAATGTAATGGTAAGTATTCTCACAACAGAATTAAGGTTGTTTGTAAGGTTTCTGATGGTAGTAAAGGTACTAGTGATTTTCGTATTGATTCCAGTGCTTCTGTTTCTTTATGTAGTAATACCAAATATATGATTGATTTTGTCATGTTTTATCAGCCACATTATGTAAAATCATCAATTGGAGTATTATTTCCTGATCTTGGTGAAGGTACTGTCAGGTTAACACTTGTAGTGCCCTCCGTTAAAGAATCGTTCAACAAAAAATTTTCTCAGACTAGTGTGAGTTTTACATCCACAGAGTTGGAATTCAGGTGGTCGTGTATGTAGACAAAAAAATTTCAGAACCTTTCCCTAACAAATCCAAATCACCACCACTTATGAGTTCACTTCTTTGTTGCAACCATCTAAAAATTTGAAATATCAACAATACAATTAGCTGTCAAGGTTCCCCTTAACCAAATTTCTCAACTCCCTAAATTATTCGAGAACAATGGAGCTTGTTGAGATTCTAATAAAATTACCATATGAATTATGTATGCTGGTGTTTATACACCTTCCGACAGAGGCATTGACATGTATGTTGGAAGTCAAACCATTACAATCACGACTTTTAGAGCAGTTGATGAAAAAAGTAACCCTTGGAGAAAAGCCGCATGGAATGCTGAAACCGACCGAACCTTTCCACAACTGCCCATGTAATTATTTTCAACAAACATACTTTAGAAACGTTGAAATTGATCTTTATCTGTTCATTGATAAATACAATGTCTACCCTTGTGAATTTCACGCAATGTACTCATCTCGGTCTATTAACTTTGTCGAAGATGATGACAAACTTCGACGGTACAAAAGATGTTGCCCCAAATCAACAACATATTTCACTGACGTTATGGTTGATAGAGAAACTAATTTGAATAACTTAAAGAAGTTTGTTTCGGAATTCAATATAAAAAGTGCGGAAATGACTGATGACTTAAAATTAATTGATTATTTGCCAAGTACATTGGAAAAACTATACATAGGATATGAAAATCTATCTCAACTACACGGTTCATTCAAATTAATGAGGTTTAACAATTTGAAATCACTCGAGATATCGGGCTGGCGTCCTATTGGAAATCAGATAAATTGGATCCCTGCCAGTGTTGAAGAATTGACTATGTGTCGGGTTCAAATGGATCAAGAGATAACTTTCGGATCAAATATTCCAGTTAATTTGAAAAAATTTGAAATTGATTGTTCTGGTCCATTTTCTTCACTTCGATTACTTTTTGCTAGTTTGAATAAATTGGAATATCTAAAACTTTATTCTAAGACTGAAAGTAACGAGGGTGATTTGCTGGGTTTTGTTTTACCTAGCTCACTCCTGCACTTGAAATTATACGTTTCTGGCGCTAAAATCAACATCGATAACTTGAAAACAATGCCCAATTTGAAAAATCTTGATATTTGTGGACAAACAGTGATTGGTTCTCCATTTATTGATGAAAACGATTTTCCTAATTTGAAGGTTTTGGATTTACTTATTTGCAGTCGCGTGGCTAAAAAAGGTCATATGGTTTTTCCTAAAAGCTTAAAATTCCTTAAGTTGGGGTGTTATCCATCAAAACTTAGAAATATGCGGTTACCTAATGATTTGAATTCATTAGAAATAGAGAGTACTTATGTACCAACACTTAATAATTTGAGTACATTCATAAAGGAGAATACTAGATTTATCCTTTTCGATATAGTATTACCACCAAAGCTAACTTTATTGAAACTCAACCACACGTGGTTCAAACATTTAGATTACGTCACATTTCCCAAACTACTCCAAAAGTTGGTCCTCTACAACACTGATATCCGATCTATGAAGGACACAAACTTGTCTGAGTTGACAGAATTAATTGAGGTATATGTTGAGGGCCGATCATTATCTTTACAATCGGCAATCGAATATTTTGATGCAATAAGTAGCTAGATGAGATAAAACATTCTACAATATTCAACAAAGTTTGGTTGCTATGTCCACTAAGCTGGACAAATCCATTCATATAGTAGCTATTCGTATGTAATAGAATTTCAATGACCCTTCCAGAAGTCTGCATTTCGACCTGAAGATCCTTGAAAAGTACTCTATTGTAAACCAAAACATATATAATAACTCATTGCGACTCAAAAACTTTGTCCAAAGACATCAATGGGATTCCAAGGGTCAGTATCTATTAAGTTGAAAATTAGTGTTGTCACTCGGTCACGTGCCGCAATTCTTTGATCCATTTGGGTACAAAAAAATTAACCAAACCCTTACTGACGCGTCAAAAATCAAATGTCTAGTTGACCACCACTCAATCCATCATTGAATTGATTTCCCAGAAGACAATAAACCATTTAGGAATCTAAGGGTATACTTAGAAGTTGACTTGATTTATTATTTGCATTAATGAATCCAATAGAGTTCGTAAAACAGCTACCTACTGATTTACGTGAAGTAGTATTTAAAAATCTTCCACAATGTGCATTGCTATGTATGCTACATATCGATCCCTTGAGACATGATATACTTAATTATTTAATGAGAAAAGTCAAGATTATGAATGTGAAACATCTTAGTTGGAAAAATCGAAACAGAGATTTGGTTCCATTTAACTCCTGTCCCGATGATTGTTATGGCCCATCGAAATTCAATAACATTGAAGGGCTGCTTTACGAATTCACTATGCTATACAATGTCCAGCCACGTATTTTAGACTTAAATTGTAAGGCCAATATTGTGGATGTTGTCGAAGATGATGCTTTATTAAGGAAGTACATAAGGTGCTGTCCAAAGTCAAAAACCTTGTTGACTAATTTTCTTCTTCATGACAATGTCGACGTTAATAAGTTGATCAAATTTGTGTCAGAGTTTGATATTGGTGGTGTGGTGTTGAATAACCGAGATTATGAATTGATTGATTTTATTCCAGGCACATTAGAAGATTTAACTATAACAAGGGGAGAGGAATTCGAACTTGAAGGGTGTTTTAAATTAATGAGGTTTAACAATTTGAAATCACTTGCAATTTCCCCAATGACAACTCTTCCTCGTGAAATCAATAGTATCCCTCCAAATCTTGAATCATTGAAGTTAGTTCTGAATAAAGTTGAAGGAATGGTATTTTTTGGTTCAAATGTTGGAAGTAATTTAAAGACACTTGAAATCACTTTTGACGGTGAGTCTATTTCAATCCAACCACTATTGTCTGGATTACATCAATTGAAGAACCTAACAATTGTCAATCTCTCGAATTTACGCCTGTTGCACGTCCTGGATTTGATGCCACCTACTTCGATATCACACTTGAAGTTGGTTGCTGAACGATCTCTGATCAATTTCGACTACTTGAAAAGATTTCCATACTTGACACACCTTGATATCAGGACTACTCGACTTCAAGGAAATCCATTTGTTCTAAAAAATGATTATCCAGCGTTGAAAAAATTGACTTGGGAGGTTGTAGGTTGGAGTTCTACAACCCAAGAAGAAATCATTTTCCCAGAAAGATTAGAGCATCTTAAATTGATACATCCTATAACACAAATGCTGAGGTTTAATAATCTTCAGCTTCCCAGTAAATTGAGAAAATTGGAAATTATTGACAGTGAGTCCGATGAGTTTGACTTGTCTCTACCTCCTGAATTAACTGAACTTGTCTTTATTTCTAATCTGATAAGAGAATTACGCAATTTGAACTTGCCGCAACTGCTCAGAAAATTGGTATTCGAAGATATGGCGGCTCAGTTCAGTATACAGGGTACCAATATATCCGAGTTGAAAGAATTAAAAACTATCTGTGTTGATGGGAAATCATTATCTTTGGATGCAGGTATTTTATACCTTCAAAATCATTCCAAACGGGCAAGGCATAATTGAACACGATATTCAACTCAGTTATGGACGTCTTTTTTTAAATTCTGGACTGCCGATGACGTAGTAGTGTTTAGCATTAGTAGATTATAGACACTTAGGAATATTTTTGTGAAAATTATTATACATTGCGAAAACAAGTGCAATATCTAACACGATGATTACTTCAAAACTACCAGCTTTACTTTGAACTAGTTAATCTCGTATTGTTACTGCTTACAGAGTACGGTGGTTTTCTAGCCGACTATCAACACATCTGCTATTCCAGCAAGACTATACAATTACCATAAAAGCTGTAAGAGTACAATGGGATCCTACCAACAAAGAATTACTACTATATTTGTAATGGTTTTGGACAAAAACAAGTCACAAACTGTTCATTGTCTGAGTAGCAACTTCATTGCAAGGCCCTGTAAATCGGGTAACCGGTGTGAGTACATACATACAAGAAGCAAACTAAACTTCCCCTTTAAATCCCAAACGGGGATTTATGTGTACACACATATACGGCTCATATTTCGTTTTTGTGATGATCTGAAATTTCATCAACCTCAACCCCTAATTAAAAAAAAAATTCAGCCCTTCGATGAGTCTCATTTGATTTCCATCCTAACCATCTTATCAAATGATAAGTAACCATTCGTATGTGTTCTGTGTTCCTTTATGAGCTATATCGTACAACTTCTGCTTTTCCGTGTTGTATTAAGTTTCTCGGAAATTTCAAAATTCCGCTTTTTTCTTTTTTCCGCAGTTTTGTGCCCTGAGTATTTCAAGTTCCCAATGGTTTAGTAATTGATTATTAACCACAAACTAATGGGTACAAAATCTATGACAATGTTAGGCAACTAAGAAAATGTGTTGGAGAAGTGACGTTGTGGGTGCTATCTCTATATACAAAAAAAAAAAATTCCTTCACCATATCTCCCCACTGGAAATTTGCCATTAAAATTAAGAAGAAAGCTTTTTATTTTCAATCATTTCCGACAATTTTTTTCTCTTTTTTCTTTATATTTTTTCTTTTCCATTACTAGCTATTTCCACTATTTCCACTTTGCATTTCCAATCAATCAACAGGAAAAGATCACACCAGGGAATATTAAACGAACGTCAGGGACCCCCCATTTTTAAAAATAATATAAATATGTCAGAAATTAATCCTTCTCCAAGACCTAAAGGTAGACCAAGAATTTTGCCTGTACCAAAGCGTACCAAAGTATCGCGAGCTTGCGACTTATGTAAACATCACAAACGTAAATGCAATGGTGACCAACCTTGCTTTTATTGTAAAACTAAAGATTTGGAATGTACTTATTTGAAAGCTGATGGAAGATCTAAGAAATCAAAAAGTTGGCTGAGTGCAAGTCCTCGTGAGCCAGCGGTACTTACTCCTAATGATATCGATAGCAGTTATAACAACACTCCTGTTAATATTGATGGTGGTATTAACACCAAAAATGGAAATGGTAAAGTTAAATCAGAAGCTGTTCCAACTGAGGAAATTGAACCTGAAATCCCTTCATTAACTAATTCTCCAGCTTCAAGTCGTCGTGGGTCTCTCATTTCAAATAATACCAATTCTAGCAACAACACTAATAACATCAACAAGATCGCCAATACTTTGAACAATAACATCAGCAACATTGCTAATAACTTCAACAACATCACTAATAATATGAATAACATCAGTAAGTCCCCACTAGATGATCAACAATCACTGGTTCAAAATTCATTAAGCACGATTTGTGAAAGTTTACAAACTGCTTTATCAAATGATGACAATAGTAATGTTATCTCATACTTCAAAAAGAAAAAAGCTCAGGAAGCAAGGGAAGAAGGAGTATCTAATTTAAATGGACAACATACAAGGTTATTAACTACTGAAACTGGTGATTTGAGATTTTTTGGTGAAAGTAGTGCATTGTCATTGGTTAGTGAATGTAGAGCATTATTCCTTGATATTTTAGGACCTTCTACTTTTACTAATGATCCTGCTCAACAATTTATTTATGATGAACTGGTAAATTTCACAAAAAATATCGTACCTGCTCAATTACCATTGAAAACAGAAGCATTAATATTAGTTCAATTATTCAAATCAAATTTTAATGATACTTTTTATATTTTCAACATGAAATATTTTATGAATAATATTTTTGAAAGAGCTTATAGTAATCCTATTCATACCTCATTGAGTGATTTATGTTTATTGAATCTTGTGTTTGCCCTTGGTACTTTATGTGTTGAATATTCCACCGATCTTAATTTGAATTTACCTTCACTGGAAACATTTTTAGAATCTGCTCAACAATTAATGAGAAGTAATAAATATGATGGGAAATTATGGATGGTGGAAGCAAATTTTTTAAAATATTTCTATTATCAAACTTGTTGTAATCGTTCAAGTTCTTGGGTTAGTCTTGGTACTGCTATTAGATTAGCTCAAGCTTTAGGTATGCACAGGAAAATCATTAATGATAGATTTGAAAATAAAGAACTTTCAATACATCGTCGTCGTTTATGGAGATCACTTTATGTTTGTGATTGTGTCAGTAGTGTAAACTTGGGAAGACCATTGATGATTAATACTTATGATTACGATGATATTACGTTCCCCGTGGAAAAGTTGTTACTTGACTCTGATGATGAGATTGAAAGAGCAAGAGTAATTGCACAAAATGCTACTAGTGATTCAGCAGTGATAAATCGAAGCATAGTACAAAATTTGTTTAATGGAGGATCAGTTAATATTAAAGATTCAAATTCATTGGCATTACAATTGAAATTATGGAGTATTGAATTACCAGAATGTTTACAATTGACACCATGTATGGAACAACAATTACAACTGCCTACAAATTCAAACAATTATTTATTGGTTTTTGTTCATATTGGTCAATTGTATGGTATAATGGCTTTGACTAGACCATTCTTGGTGCATGTGGTTAATAGAAAATTAAGACCAGAATTATATCGACCTGAAGTTACCAATGAGAAACAATTAATGCCATTTTGTAAAGCATCGATTAAAGCTGCATTTTTAACCATTAGATTATTGAAATTTTATGTCACTTATAATAAATCCAGAAAAGAAGTATTCACCATTCAAAGTGCCACATTCTTTGCGCTGGTTTTATTAGGTTTCACATTATTAGAACAAATCAAATCAAAGAAAGCAGATAAACATTACATGTCAGTAATTCGAGGATCTATTGAAGATGCAATATTTATTTTACAATCGTTTAGTTTCAATGCAACTTGTAACAGATGGGCTCAACATTTGGTATACATGATGGAAGCACTTAATCTTGCCGGTGGACAAACATTTAGCCCAGCATCATCAGTAAATAGCTTTAATAATGAATTGGTTGATTGGTCTAATAATCAAGGGTTGGAAGATATGATCAATTTTCAACAATATTTCCTTCCTAATGACGTTGATATTCTAAATAACAATTATTTGGATGCTTTCAGCTACACTAATTCGTACGGTTATAGGATTTAAAATATGTAAAAAAAAAACAACAAAAACAATGTACTATTATTATTTGATTTTTAATTTTTCAATGCTCTCGTCGGTATACCTCTGAAGCCACACTATTACAACGAAAAGAAAAAAAAATCTAGATGCACGTTTTTCTTCAATTAAACTCACACCCAAATCATATAAACATGTCTACAAGTTCAATAGATACGGTCATTTTAGACATTGAAGGAACAGTATGTCCAATAACATTTGTTAAAGATACGTTATTTCCTTATTTCCTCGCGAAATTGCCTTCATATTTGAAAGACATTGAGTTTCCCTTACTGGAACAACAACAATCGTCCCCAATCATTGAAATATTAGCTCAATTACCAAACACAATCACAACTTCCAAAGATTCAGTATTTCAACATTTTAAAAGCTTGGTTGATCAAGACATCAAGGATCCCATTTTGAAATCGTTACAGGGATACATATGGAAACAAGGGTATGAAAATCATGAATTACAAGCACCAGTTTATGAAGATTCCATTGCATTCATTAAGGAAAACAAGAAGAACAAGAAGATATATATTTATTCATCAGGTAGCATCAAGGCGCAAATTTTGTTATTTGGACATGTTAAAACATCACTGGGTCAACAACCAATTGATTTAAATCCTAGATTGAGTGGGTATTTCGATATCACAACTGCTGGATATAAAAATGATGCTAATTCTTATGTGAAAATTTTGAAAGAGATTAATAAAGTCGATACTCCTTCGTCTGTTTTGTTTTTGAGTGATAATGTTAATGAAGTTAGGGCTGCTATTGAGGCTGGAATGTTGAGTTATGTTGTTGTTAGACCTGGTAATGCCCCATTAAGTGAGCAAGATAAACTGGAGTTTAAAGTAATTCATTCATTGAATGAATTGGATATATAGATATTACTAGTCATCATTTACGCGGTAGAAATATAAGAAACATTATATAATATTTAACAACTTTCATACACATTTATTCCTCCCTTTTCACTACATATCTCTAAACAAAATATCTGCAGCTACTTCTTCATTCTTATCACAAGCTAAGTATACTTGAATGACCAAATCACGTTCAAACCCAAGTTCACATAATCTATTAATTGCATTTTGATCTTGTTCAGACAATTGAATACGAATGGTACCTTCTTCATCATTATTTCCAGCACCAACGCCTTCATCACCTTCATATTCAAATCCTAATTCGTCACCACCAGCACCCAAAAAGGTTCTTATAAATGCTTCTGGGTCTTGTTGAATTAAACTAGCAATTTGTGGGTTTGATGCAGCTAATTGTTCCAATAATGGTTGGATCAATTCAGGATTGGATTGCAAGGCAGCTCTCAAAAGTTGCATTTGTTGATCATCTCCTACACCAGCACCACCGGCTCCTGCTGCAGCGGCAGCGGCAGATGAATCATCGTTACCACCATGTGCTGCTCCACCTTCTTGAGCTGCTGCAGCTGCTGCTGCTTCAAACAAATTTTGATGTTGACCAGATGCATCTTCATCGTCTTCATCGTCGTCGTCATCTCCTCCTCTTTGTTGTGCTTCCAGAGCTGGTGGTGCTGCCGCTGTTGTGGTTGTTGATGCTACCGGTGCCGGTGCTGCCGGAGCTTGCAAAGATTCAGGAATGCCAGTTAGTAAATATTCCACCGCACGGTGTGGATTGTTAAATGCTGCTCTTAAAGCTGCTTCAACTTGCGGTCTTTCGTAACCCATTTCCATTATGTTTTGAATTGAAGCCTCTCTTTCACTTCCAACAGCAAATGTAGACTCTGTTGAAGGAGCTTGTTCTGATGGTTGTTGTGTGGCTGCAGAAGTCGATTGTTCGGTCGCACCACCAGATGTAGTTTCTTGTTCAGAAGTAGATGCAGCAGGTTGAGCAGTAGTAGATGTAGTTGATTTGTTTTCCACACTACTGCTTTCTTTAGTTTCTGGTGCTGGAGTTGGTGTCTTTTTTGTAGCTTTATTGATCATGAAAATTATTGATGCACCATCTTTAATTTTATATGATTCTAAATCCTTGTCATCTTGTAATACTTTCCCGGAATACACAAGTTTGATTTGTGATGCTTCACAACCTTTATCTGATGCTAATTTCTCTTTAGCTGATAAAACCTAATAAAAGAATTTCTATAGTTAGTATTAGATCGAAATATTACGGCTCCGGTGTGGACCCAATATATATATATGTTGTCTATCTTTTTGATGATGAGTAAAAACATACAGTATCAGTCAATTCCACATCAATTGTGACTGTTTGTTTCTTGAAATCCTTGAAAATTACTTGCATGATGAGAAGGCTCCCCTTGTGTTTCTTAATTCGTGGTATCTCTATTAATTAGTGGATGTAGTACTAATATTGGTTATATTTTGTATCTTTTTTTTTTTTTGACCTTCTCGAGTGAAGCCGCTTTGCTCGTTGATTTTTGTAGTACTTAATGGAAAATTAACTACGAGCAAAATTTATAGTGGCAAAAAAGTTACACTGTGTGTGAGAGTGAGTGTGAGTGGGCGTGTACTGTGCCCAAAAACCCATTTCTGAAAAATTTGGAGATTGATTGATCCACACACTAATATTCTCCATCTAGAGACCCCGTGATAAGATTTATTTCTCACTCCATTTTTTTTTGTTCTTAATCGAAGAAAATCCCCCAAACTTTGCAACCAAATGTCAAGAAGACAAAGAGCTAGAGCAGAAACTAGATCTCAAGGTGGAGTTAGAGGTCCTAACTCCGCATTGACTGAATTTTTACGTAATGAAGGTATCACTGACGCGTTCAGACAACGTAGAGCACGCGAAATTGAAAGAGTTGAAGAAGAAAATCAACCTAATGAAGATCAAGAGCAACCCAATACTACAACAAATGAAACCACCCCAGTACCAGAACCGGAACCAACCAATGAAAATATTCCTGGACCAAATAATGAGGAAGAAGAGGAGGATGATGACGAAATTAGAGAAATGAGACGTGCTGCCAAGCGAAAATTACGTGCTGCAAGACGCGGTGGAAGATCACGCAATGGACATGGAGATGACAGTGGCAATGATAGCAGCAGTAGTGACGATGATGATAATGACGATTCTAGATTTAGTGATGATGAAGATGATTTGGGTAATGCAAATATAAAGAAGTTTGGTGAACAAGATCAGTGCGTTGACTGTGACCAAATGTTTGAATTAACAGTTAATTCTCGATTCATCAAAGAAAAAGTGGGATATTTGTGTAATTCATGTAATCAATTGTTAAAGACTAGAGAACGGAAAGCTCGTATGAATCAAATGAATGCTCGTAAAAAGAGAAAAAGAGTGGCTCAAGCTTTATTAAATAAAACTTCTGTCAATATTCCCAAACTACAAGATGTTTGTATTAAAAAAATTACTGAAAATATAGAAGATGTTGATGCTTTAGGAGATATTGGACAAATGAATTTGAATAGAATTTCAATGATTCTATCTAAAAATAGATCATTGAATAATAAAACAATATCATTATTCTTGTCGCCAGATTTAAAGAATTTACAATTTTGGGATTGTTCAAATGTTGACTCAGACTCATTAAATAAAATAGCTTCATTTTGTCCTCATTTGGAGTCCTTAACATTATTCATGTGTGGACAACTTCATAATGATAATTTACAATATTTTGCAACCAATCTACCGAAGTTGACTGATTTAGCATTAAATGGTCCCTTTTTAATTAGTGATGTCATGTGGCAAGATTTTTTTGAAGAAGCAGGAAAGAGATTAACCAAGTTTGAAGTGAGAAATACTCATAGATTTGGTAACGATTCATTGATAAGTTTATTGACTAATGCAGGTAAGAATTTGACATCATTAAAATTATCTCGATTGGATGGATTGACTGCAGCTGATGTATATGGGATGATTCCTCATTTTTTGCTGGATTCCAAATTGACACATTTGGAGATTTCGTATCCTGAAAATGAAGAATTGATTAGTGATGATCTAATCATCAGCATTCTTTCAATAACTGGTGATACTTTAATATCATTGAATCTTGATGGTTGTTCTAATTTGACAGAAAAGTTTTTAATTGAAGGAGTAGCACAATTTTGTCCAAATCTATCTCATTTATCAATTCAGAACTTGGATCAAATAACTGATGAAGGATTTGCTAAAGCATTCAGACTTTATCTGAAAGTCAACATTGGTGGTTTATTAGAGGTTTATCTTACGAAATGTATTGAACTAGGTGATAAGGCAATTTATGAATTATTGCGACATTCAGGTCATACATTAGTTGAATTAAGTATTAATTCATTAGATCTATTAACAAAAGATTTCCTAGCTCAAATATTTACCGAGGATCTGCATCAATTCAAAAAGAAACTTTTGCAAAGAGCTGAAGAAAGTCAAGAAATTGAATTTTATGATCATATTAGACTTCCCTTGTTGACATATTTAGATGCTGGGTTTGTTCGTGCTGTGGATAATGAAATTTTATCATTGATTGGTGAAAATTGTCCACAATTGAAAGTTATTGAAGTGTATGGTGATAACAGATGTACTTCCAAGGCAAGATTCAATGAAGGGTTGATGGTAATTGGTCGTCAAAGTGATGAGATATAAATCTTTTTATTATTCTTTATTTATTTTAGGATATTTTATAGGTAATGCAGCTTTTTCAACATTTTTAAACATTGGTAAAGCAGGAACTTGTAAATCTTTACTGGTAAGATCAATATTATTCCCATTAATCATGAATTTATTGGTAATTTGTGGAACTGCATCAACAAGTATCCCCGGGTGTCCAATTTGTTTACTTGTTAAACGTAAAAATTCATCTTCATTCGTATGACTTCTTTTCTTATCGGGGATATCTTTAATTATATAATTATTTCTAGCTTGTCTTTTTATGGTTGGTTTATTATAAATGATTGAATTTGAAATTTCTAAATCTTTCATAATTATAGTTTCATCTGATCTACCATCATTAATTTTTAAAAATTCAATTAAATTATCATTTGCAATTTCTGAATTCCATTGAATAAAATTATCAATTATAATTTTAGGTAATTTAGTTTGAAATTTAATAAAATCAATTATAATTTTCAAATTAAATAAATTTTTATTATTTAATTCAAATTCAAAAAAAAATTTCCAAAATTGAATTGAAGTTTTAAAATTATTAAATTGATAAAATTTATTAAAAAATTGACGAATTTTATTAAATTCTTTTAAAATCTCCAATTGTTTCAAATATGAAACTACTATTATACATATTGATTCATCATTGATTAAATTAATAACCAGAGAAGAAATAAATGAATTTGTCAACTCCAATTTACCCGTTGTTGTTGTTGTTGTTTTAGTTGTTGTCTCCTTTTTCTGTTGTTTCTCATGAATATTGAAATATTTATAAATGATTGATTCCGAAATGGTTATAAATTTGGCCAGATCCAACGAATCTGTCCATAATTTCATCAATTGATTTATTGATTCAAGGTATGATGATTTATAATATTTTTTGGATACACCACCACCACTACCACCAGGACTGAATAATTTTATCCAATTGATTAAATATTCATTTGCTTCATTTAATTTCTCATTATCAATTAATAATTGAACATATTTGAATCTTGTCTTATTATTATCCAATGGAATCAAATTTGCATTTATATTAAGATATATATCTTGTTGTAGATTAAATTTTTCTTCATTTGTTAATTTCTTCAACATCAGTTGATTTATAAATTCAAGATATTTGATCCATAATTCAACATCATAACAATTTGGAATCAATGATCTTTCAAATAAATTACAAACCAATTTAAATTGATCATCATCTTCCATATCTTTGGAATAATTTGAAATTTCTTGATTAATATAATTCATCCAAATTTGTTTTTCTTTCTTGATTGCTTCATGATTTTGTAAACTAAATTCTTGATTTTCTAACAATGATTCAAATTGCCAATTGGCATTAACTTTAACTTGTGTATTTGTAAATATATTTGATGTAAAATCATCTATTATCTGATGTTTTTCAATCAATGTTAAATCATCAATTTTAGTTTTACCGAATTTTTCAATATAATGATTCAATTTTTCATCAGGTATAATTTGTCTAATATCTAATTGTTTATTAAATTCAGAAAATTGATTATAATATTGAGCATATTGATATAATGGGATTCGTACAACTTTTAGATATAAATCTTTTAATTCTTTCGAAATTTCATTCTGTGATTGTTGTTGTTGTATTTTAGTTTCAAATTCAATTGCTTTATCCCATATCGGATGTGAATTAAAATCATATGCATTGCGTTTCAAAGCATGTTTATAAGCACTTCGAAACAATTCAATTTCTTCTTCTTCTTCTTCACCATTGGGGTTTTCTTGTTGTTTAGGAATAAGTGTGGATAAATAATCAGACCATAATGTTATAGAATTTGGGAACCTTTCCACAGCCATTCGTAAAATATCTTGTGATGATTTTACATCATCACCATTCAATTTGAATTCAATAAGTTGCCATTTTTTCCAATATTCGGTAAAATAAGGAAATTTGGAAACGAAAAATTTATAATCATTATGTATTGTTTGTTTCAATTCATCAGTGATGGTAGTAGGTGTATTTTCAGAATATAATCCTTCTTCAATCAATCTATCATATTCTGTAAATAATTCGTTCCATTTAGATACGTTATTCGGTTGTGTTTTTAGTTCTTGATGTAATTTAGAAACTATAGTTGAGCCATTGTATGTAGATTTATCAGGTAATTCCAAATCTCTAGGTAAATCAAGTATTGACATTTTTCGAATAAATATATAGAGATGTAAAAGAGATTTAAATTTTTTTTTTTTTTTTTTTCATTGTTATTTTTTTTTTCTTTTAACCAATCCTTCAACCAAAGATGACTAGTAGTACTACTACTGATAACATAGTAACAACTGTGAATCCATACACGATCCCGGAATCACATAATTCGGAATTGTTGACATTACTTAAAGCTTCACAATCCGATTCATCATCATCATCCAACCTTAAACCAATATTAAATTATAATATTCCAATATTGAAATCAATTGATGTTTCCAATCTAATAGAATTGAACAATACAAAAATCCAAACCCAAACGAATGAACAACGTATCAATCAAGAAGGAGGAACTGGTAATCTAGTCACGTCTTCTTCTTTATATGAGGATACTTTGGATGATGATATAATTGAAGAACCAAGTTTATTTATCCCTATTGATAAATTTAAAATGGAAAATTTTCATGATCAATTAACTACAATTATGATTAATAAATTTCCAAATAATTTAAAATTTCAAATAATTGAAAAATTATTAAAATTATTAATTCAAGATAATAATAATAAGAAATTCAATTGGTCTTTAATTAATCAAGATGTTATTGATTTTAAATTAATATTTATTAAATTTAATCAAATGATTGATTTGAAATGGTTTTTGAAAACGTATCAAGAAATACACCAATTATCTGATTTGATACCTGATGTAAATATCATATTTAATGAAAAATGCAAAGATTATTTCGATAAATTACCTGAAATTTCACCTTTTGAAATAACAGAAACGATGAAATCTAAAATCAAAATAATGATATCTACAAATTCAAATTATGTAACAAGAACAGGGAAAAATTCTTCATATGGTACCGGTACGGAAGATTTAGATCAAGTTTTGGATTCATATAGTAATTATAAAGTTGATAATAATGATTTGATAGATATACCTAATAATATGAGAGAAACTATAATTAAAGATATAATTAAATTTCGATCAAGAATGTTATTGATTGAAAAAGATAAAAGAAAGAAAGAAATTGAAATGGAACGTATTAAAACGAAAAATAAATTAAAATTGTTGTTTGAAGGTATAAAAGAAATCAATGAATCAACAACATCAACAACAACAACAGAAACTAGTACAACACAACCAATACTGGTTCCGATTAATGAAAATGTTGCATCACGGGATGAACATGAAGATATGAATGATAAAGAATATAAAGAATTCATTGATTCACAAAACAAATTAAAAATTGAAAAAGAATATCAATATAAATTAAAAAATTTTGAAAATAAACAAAAATTAGAATATTTACAATTATTAGAAAATTTGCAAAATTTAAAAAATTATGAAGATAATTTAATTAATAAAAAATTGAAATTTATAGATGATTTAAAAAATTATCATCATCATCAAAATAATGGATTATCTAGAATGTATGATTATAATTATAATGAATATTTAAGAATACGTTCACAAAAGAGAAGATTGGAAGAAGAAAAGGATCAAGAAGATGTTATTGCTGAACAACAAGAACAAGAAGAAGAAATAAAACAAACTCCTCCTCCTCCTCCCCCTACAACTGAAGAACAACCAGTTAACAAGAAACCTAAACAATCTGCAAAAATCATTATTATTGAATTATCTCCAGATATTAAACAATTATTACAAAATAAAATTGTGGAATTAGTAGAGAATTCATTAGGTATTAAAGATGAATTTTTAATTCAAGTAATTAATGAAAATTTAGAAACTTCAAATCTTGATAAAAAACAAGAATTGATTGATGAATTAATACAAGTTTTAGATGAAGATGCTGAAGGATTAGTTAATGATTTATGGTCATATATAGATACTTTAGTATAAGTTGTTATTCTTTTTTTAATAAAATTAATTTAGTATACATTAAAATACTGTTCAAAAAATATACAATTATATATAAAAAAAACTATATATGAAATACGAATAATTTGCGAAAAGAACTTGGTGTCTTTCTTTCTTTCTTTTTTTATTTGTAAAAAAAAATCAAACAATAACAATAAAATCAAACGAAAACAACAACAACACTAACTCTAAAAAAAAAACTTAATAATAAATGAAGAAGAATTGGAAAATCATAGGCGTCTAGATTATACCCATCATTCTTTTCAGTTAAATAAAGGAGAACAAAATTGAAAAATAAAATGTTATAATACAATCTTCCAAATATATTCTTATACCAAACAAAATTTGCAACTTTGGATTATATATAAAAAAAAAACCGTCAATCAATGTTTGATTTGTTCCTTTCGCAACCATTTCAAAGCACTCATATAAATGATGATCCTTTCTCAATACAATGCAAACTGATGTCTAAGATATACAGGATATATTCTCTTTCTTTAATTTAAAAAAAAAAAACAATGGGGAGGGTGGAATCTAAACTCAATAATAATAATTATTAATTCTCTTCTAATAAAATGGAATTGAAACCATGAAAAAATGTAAAAATGTGTAAAAATAAAAATAAAAATTGTCTATTTTTTATATGTCCCTCTCTCTAATGGTACCAACCTAATGAATTTGATGCTTGTACAGGCTCAGATATATTATTTGATCTGACATTATTACCATTCATCATATCCATACCATTTGGATCACCAGTCAATACTCCACCATGATTAATTCTTGAAAAAATAGCTGAAAATCCTGATGAAGATTCCAGCATTGATGAACCATCATCTGAAAATCCTAAATTAGATTCCAGATCAGATGCTGGTAACATTAATGCTTTGTTTCCCTTTCTAAACTTTCTAAATATTAAAATCATTAATGTCATATATAAACCACATCCAGCAGCTGCACCAATTGTTATACCAGCTATTCTTCCTTTATCAACAACCTTTGTATTTTGAACCGAATCAATGGATCCATTATTATTAGTAGATTGTGTGGAACTAGAACTTGAACCAGAAACTTGTTGAGTATCAGAACTTAATCCAGTTAATGGAATTCTGCTATCAATCAATGAAGCCAATGCTTGTTGAGTACCATCTGGATTTCTGTAGATTGTAGAACCAGCAGTAGTAATCAAAGTACTCAATGATTTCACACTATCTTTTGGAAAGTAAACTTCAGCAACAGTAATGGTATAATCAATATTGGAAGCAGTGTAAGGAATCAATCTACTGACAGAAACATCTGAAAAGGATTTATCACCATTGAATGGATATTTCAAAACTTCTGGCAAATATTGGAAAATTTGAGCTGAAGAAACAGTATGTTCAACAACGAATGGATAATTCAATGCAGATTTGAAACCAATAGTAATGACTTGATAATCAGCACCAGGGGTTGTAGTTGTTTCTGGAGTAATGGCTCTTGGTAAACCAGAAGTGGAAGATGCAGTAGTTGAAGCTTGAACAATAGATTCTGAACTTTGACTTGGTGTGTTTGATGGTGTTTCAGCAATAATCAACAGGGATGGTAACCAATTCTTGGTACTGGTAGTAGTAGGTGGTGTTTCGGCAACAATAGAAGCAACAGTTGATGCAGATGTTGGAGCTGATGTGATAGTAGCTGGTACAGCAGTCAGAGTTGGTGCACTTGTAGGAACCACATTACTTGTAACTTCTGAAGCAGTAGAAGCTTCAGTTGCAACAGTACCAGTTGTTGGAGCAGTTGAGGCTTCATTAGCAGAAGTAACAACAGTTGAGGCTTCAGACCCAGTAACTTGTGATTCATTTGTAGTAGCAGTATCTTCAGTTGTAACACCAGTAGTTGCACTTTGTTCAGTTTCAGAACCATCAGTGGTAACAGCAGTATTTTCAGTGGCAGTTGATTCAGTAACAATACTTCCAGTTTGTAAAGCAGTATCAGTAGATTCAGTACCAGTAGCAACAGTAGTAGCTTCAGATTCGGATCCAATTGTTGATTCAGTAACAATACTTCCTGTTTGTAAAGCAGTATCAGTAGATTCAGTACCAGTAGCAACAGTAGTAGCTTCAGATTCAGATCCAATGGTAGATTCAGTAACAACACTTCCAGTTTGCACATCAGTATCAGTAGATTCAGTACCAGTAGACACAGGAACAACAGTAGTAGTAGCTTCAGATTCAGACCCAGTTGTTGATTCAGTAACAATAGTACCACTTTGTAAATCAGTGTCAGTAGATTCAGTATCAGTAGACACAGGAACCACGGTCGTAGTAGCTTCAGATTCAGACCCAGTTGTTGATTCAGTAACAACACTTCCAGTTTGTAAATCAGTGTCAGTAGATTCAGTATCAGTAGACACAGGAACAACAGTAGTAGTAGCTTCAGATTCAGACCCAGTGGTAGATTCAGTACCAACAGTAGTAACAGGAGTTTCAGATTCAGATTCAGTACCAACAGAAATAGTAGTTGTTGGAGTTTCAGACTCAGTACCGGTTGTAGATTCAGTACCAACAGAAATAGTAGTTGTTGGAGTAGCTTCAGATTCAGAACCACTAACAATTGTGGTAGCTTCAGTTTCTGATTCAGTAGTAGCAGCTGAAGAAATTTCAGTGTCTGATCCAGAAATTGTGGTAATAGCAGAATCTGAACTACTAGTAGTAATACTAGTATCAGTTCCAGTTTCAAGTGAAGTTGTATCATCAGAAATAACAGAAGCAGTAGCAAATGATGAAATATCAGAAGCAACAGATGATTCAGTTTCAAGAGTTTGTTGACTAACAACATCACTTGAGGTAACTGATGAAGCAATCAATGTACTGGCACCACTTTCTAAAGTCAGATCAGTAGAAACGGTAGCAGTTGTATCAGTAGTATCACTGGACAAACTAGTTCCAGAACTTGGTGACAAAAGTGAAGATTGAATGTAATCTGATTCATCAAAACCTGTGGTAGTACTGTCAGCACTTGTAGATGATGTGTCAACAGCTGAAGAGTCTGACACTGAACTAGTAAATTGTGATTCTGTAGCATCAACCAATGAAGTAGATGAGTCTGATGTAACTGGTGAAGTAGTGTCACTTGAAGCAGTAGGGAAAGTGGAAACATCGGCACTTGTGGTTGATGTACCTTCTGATGAAGAATCAGTTGCATCTGTGGAAGAAGAAGAATCAGCAGCAGATCTAGCAACTGAAGAGTCCAAGGAACTAGTAGTTGGATCAACTAAAGAAGTCGAATCAGAAGAAGTACCAGTGGCATCAGTAGATGAAGTAGCTATTTCTGAGGATGAAGTTGCAAAAGTTGATGTTGCTGGTTCGGTAGATGTAGTCTCAGTAGATGATGATGCTGGTGTTGAAACAACAGATGATGATTCAGTACTAGAAACAGAGCTAACCAAAGAACTAGTAGTTGGATCGACCAAAGAAGTGGTATCAGATGGAGAACTAGTGGCTGAATAAGTAGATGATGTACCAGAAGGAATTGTTTCAGTTGTTGATGTTGTGGTTGGTGGTAATGAAGTAGATGATGTGACAGTGGTACTCTCAGTAACACTAGTTGATGAAGTAATATAAACATCAGCTGATGCAATACTAGATGGAGATGATGTGGCTGCAGTAGTTGGTGTGGTAGTGTCTGCAACACTGGTAAACTGACTACTTGAAGTTGTAGCAAAAGATGATGTAGTACCATAAGATGAAGTAGTGGCAAAAGATGATGATGAAGTAGTAGCATAAGATGAAGTAGTGGCAAAAGATGATGATGAAGTAGTAGCAAAATATGATGTATCAGCAAATTGTTGTCTAACAGGAGAATTGTCTTGAATGGATGATGAAGCAGCAGTTGTTTCTTCTTTGGATGACGAAGTTGTAGCATCTTCTTTGGATGAAGAAGTAGTAGTACCTTGTTGTGGAGAAGAAGCAGCTTGACTACTTTGGGCATTGCTATTATTGGAAGATTGTTGTTGAGAAGTTGATTGATCATTTGTAGTTGGAGAACTAGTAGCTTGATTAGTCTCTTGTTGCTTCGAAGTAGTATCTTGATTGACTGAACTTGAGGTAGATTGCTGAGTGGTTGGTGAATTGGTAGAAGTTTGTTGTTGAGCAGCTGAAGTAGCTGATGTAGTTGAATCTTCATTACTATTTTCGGAGCTTCCAGTGTTTGAGTTTGAACTTTGTTTAGTAGAATCATTAGAAGATGATGATGATGATCCTTTTGAACTTGAAGTAGAAGTGTTGGTAGTTGCAGAAGTTTCTTGAGCACGTTCAGCACTTGTTGAAACTGGTGATGTAGCTGCTGCAGCAGGAGAATTCTCGGTTTCTGCTTTCACTGTTGATGATGATGCTGCTGCTGCTGTTTCTGCTTTATTTCCTTCAGTACTCTGTTCAGAGGCAGCGGTAGTAGTTGCGGCAGTGTTGTCATTTGAAACTCCAAATAAATTGCTGGCGGCACTTTGAATGAAACCTCCTATACCACTGGCTCTTTTGACAATATCAACATCTTGCTTGTTTTGTTCTTGATTATAAGCATCAACTTGAGAAACATAAGTCAAAATGTAAAGTGCTGTGACTACATTCAATTTAATATTTGCAAACATGATTGGAAATTTTTGTTGAACTGAAAATTACTTTAATGAATGAATTGTAGTTGGTTGTTTATAAAGATAGAATTAAATGGATATCAGATAGAATTGTTTAAAAGGTATCAAAGACTCACCAAAATATTGTAAAAATGATTATGATGATGAAATTGTAGGTTTGTGTGGGTGGGTATCCAAAAGAATGTGAATTTGTCAAGACTTAAAAGCTTGATTTTAGTAGTTGGTAATTTAAAAAACGAATGAATGTAAATAGGTTTACGATTTGAAATGAACAGCTGCTAGTATAGGTGATTTAACTAGGCTGTGAGTGTGTTGTCAAATGAATGAACTTATTGGTTGTCAAAAATAGGTGAGAGAGCGAGGATAAAAAAAACAGACTCAACTCGTTTGTATGTGTTGTTGTCTTGTTTCTTTTTCTTCTAGTGGCTCGTCTACTTCTTCTTCTTGTTTTTGGTGGTGGTTGGTGGTGGATGATGTGTTGCTTGACGCTTCCAGATAGTAGTATTATACAAATACAACAACGACAGATATTTGACAACAAGGATGGTTGGTTGAGTGAAAGGAGTGAAAGAAAAAAAGGGTAAAAACTTATAGAGAGGAAAAAAATGAGAGGGAGGCATTTTGGTTATATACATTGAAACCCTAAACTACTAAGAAATATTTTGTTAACAATTAAATCAAACAAACAAACAAACATACATACATACAAAATAAACAAAGACAGACACTAAGAAAAAAAAAACAATAGAAAAAAAAAAATAAAAAATTTTATTGTATTGTAGCAAAAGGCAAAGGCAAACCAAACCATACATTTTAGACTATTACACTAAAACCTAAAATATTCCCATCATCACCACACACATTATCCCTTTCCACATATCTAAAATCACATAGACAACACAAATACTAATACTAATTCTACTACTATTATACCACTTACGATATTGCGTTCCTGTCTGCAAACAACTCCATTGCATTTGACATACATCATCAGAACTGTCTCACAAACAAGCAAACACACTCCCACCACTCCTACACCACTAGAATAATTAACAAGGGTAGTTAAGAATACAATGGGAGGGAAAAAAAACAAAAAATAAAAAGTTTAATACAGCCTTTCGATATCTGGTTAAACTTTTTTCACATACAACAGTTATTACGCCAAAATCCGCACATAAGTTGGGGCTCTCAAACGACAATGACACAAGAAAGAGAGAGAATTTGACTAAAAATCTAAGAATAAGTTTGTGTACTGCGCATATATATGTATGTACCTAAGGTTTTGTTCTCATACAAAAGAAGGTAGGAAAAGTTAAATAAATAAATAAATAACAAAAGTCGCGTTTTTCTATCATTCTTATTTGAAACATGTAAAACATTCTTGGTCAAATCCCAAAAATAGCAATAATCTGGCCTGTTTGTTAACTAGACGGATGTCGTTTGTCTGGTTAGATTACCCATCCATCCATCCACTCCCCCAATCAAAAAGCTCATAGCTTTCGATGAACTAAATCAAATAACAACAATAACCATCATGTCATGTCATTAGTCTCATATTTTAGACAACACCCCCATAGAAAAAAAAGAATTTTGAATGTGCTGTCTCCATTATTAGTTCAATGATTCACAGTGTAATTAGAGAATCTAATTGCAAGGACAACAATGTAAGAAATACTTCTAATCTTACACACCAACCAACACCACCTTATCATATCATACCCCACTGTATTATATCTCTCTTTATCTTTGATCTGTTAAAAATATTATCTCCTTTCAATATTTGAGACTTGTCAAGACGAAATTTCAAATGAGAAAAATAAATTCTAGATTGTATGACGACATCAAGGTGAAAATAATAATACCAAAGGGAATATAATACGCACTAATTAAGTAAAGAAGGAAAGGGGTGAACATTAGGATGTGTGCGCATGCCCAAAATCTGGAAACTGCAAACTGCAAACTGAAAAATGAAAAATGAAAAATGCGAACAAAAAAAAAAGAGAAATCAAATGGTAAGATAGATATCTCTACTATATCATATACAATATATTACAGGTGTAGTACTCCTTTCCATCTCTGTTGGTTTGTTGGTGGGTACGAACCAGATCATTTGTTGGGTATGTCTATAATTATCTTGTTGCAAACTCAGACGGACACATACAGATAAAAAAAAATATCTTTGCAAAATAAAAAATAAACAAAGTTTGTGAGATCATGTGTCAACCCCAACCCCCCACTGCCTCCCTCGTCTCGTCTCACTTCCTCGCCCTATCATTATGACCTCAACGACCCTGTGGAATTGCACCTATATTAATTAAGACCATACATACAAACAAACATATCACTGTGGAATGCTCATGGTAGCTGCCTGTCTTCCATCTCCCGCCCTACGAGGCCATTGTGTAAAACATTCTCCAGGCCCAAAATTAGGGCGGACTCTGCCTCTCCCACGGTACGCACTTGGAAATTTCAATAACAACAAAATCAACAACAAGGTACTAAGAAAATAATTATTAAAACTGGGGCATCATCAAACATTACACGAGATGGTACAAAAACTACCAACTACAAGAAGAAGAAGAAGAAGAAGAAGAAGAAGAAAGATCGCCGGTCTCCTCGCAATCTTGACCACACTGCAGTGCAGTGCACCGCATAAAGACGTGACAAATTTAAACAAAGAATAGAATAGACTATTATAAAATTGTTCTAGACTTTCTTTCTTTTCGTTCTTTCTTTATTCTGTCGTCTTTGTTAATTAGATTATTTCTATGTTTAGTAAACAAAATATAATTATTAAGTATTAGTATTAGTGTTTTTTAAATCATTTTCGGTAAATTACTTTCCTATTTCATCAATTCGTATATACTTTTCCTCCTCCTCTCACAAAAAATAACATTCTCCTCAATTCAAATTCAAATTCGCTTTTTTTGTTACTTAGGAATATCCATAGATTTGATAAATCTCTACCACATTGAACCCTTTCACTTTTTGTAATTTTGTAATGATATGAAATGTATCGATCAATCACAATCAAACAAAAAAACGAAATACATAGGTGGTTGATCAAAATTTTTATTCATCAAACTGCCTACTACCTTTCCTTCCGCCATCCATCTACGCCTTTAACGTTGGATAACTAAAAATTGAGATGAAAGAAGGAAGGGAAAGATTTGCAAGAAGAACAAAACAAAAAAAAGAAATGAGCAAATTAATTAACTACCGAGATTTCACTTCATTTCATTAATTGGAAAGTTCATCATTAAGTATGGTGTGTGGGAGGGAGGGGTGTTTCAAAAAAATTGACCGTGTGGAATGTGTGATCTACAGTAATAGACACCATTCATCTAACCAAAACCAGAAAAAAACAAAGAGAAAAAGAAAAAAGAAATAATATATAGATGAATCTACTACCCCAAGGACCAAGAAAGAGAAAGTCATTGAAAACCTTCTATTTTCTCATCATTCTAGAATAGTTAAATAAACGAGATACACACACATTGCATGATGTTGTTGTTCTGGTAGTTTTTTTCTTCGGCTATCAGGTTTTGGTGGAGAGATGAAGATGTGCTCCCTTTTTTTTTTGCATCTTCAGAAAAAAGTACAAATACCAATAATATGCAAGTCCTACTAAAATTCCTACCCTCATGCATGAATTCTATTGTATTATATTGTTCTATTTCTATTTTGTGTATGTGAATATTGCATGCACAAATGTAGGATGGTTTTAAATAGCCGCAACGACAGACAGAAGCAACCTGTTGTTGTTGCAATCTCCATCCTCATATAACCTTAAAAAATCAAGAAACTCAACTACAATAACAACGCCTGAAATATCTACACCTCAAAACTAGTATTTTTTTTGGAAACTCTATGAACAGAACAGTATTATTAGGATACTCAATAAGAACGAATAATCAATGGGGGAGGGTTTTTTTTGATCATTAATTGTACTTGTTATTGTTGTTGACGTTGCTACGTTTTGTTGTTTATGAGGATTTACTGAGATCACCATTCTGTCTCTGGACTTAACAAACTCTCATATTAGCAACAACACGATAAGTATTACGAATAATGGAAAAAAAGAAGAAGATAAATTTTAAGTAACTAGAACCAAAAACAAAAACCCTCAAAAGGTTTGGTTCGGGGGGATGGGAGGTCATTGATTTTTCTTCAAAAAACTTTTTCATCAAACCAACCAACCCCATGTGGTGTTCAGTGATCAGGTTTATTTTCAGAAAAAATATGTCATATCATCGATATAGTCTCGTATATTCTAAGTTTTGATTAAATCTTGTAGTACATTCTTGACACTATTTTAGACCATTGTTTCTCGAGATTATATTGTTATGTAATATCATCATTCTCATAACGTAATGATAAATACTAAACTCATTCAGAAGCAATGGTTATAAGTAAAAGACAATAGAGTATATCTAAATATAGCATATTTCTCTCTTTACATATTGGTGGTGGGTTGTGATATCTTACGTAAAAAGAATGTTCAACATGGGTAAACAATTGGAAGATAATAAAAAAAAAACAAAATATTGCAAAATAAAAACCTCCAAACCAACCAACTAAAAACGACATTGCCGCATAATTTTGCAAAATGTCGTGATCTTTAGAACATGAAGTGACACACACGCGCGTTATGAGTATTAAGATTAAATCCGTAAAATCCTTTGTAACTTGTAAAAATTGGAAACAATCAATCATACAAAAATGTCGTTGTTTGGTTGTGCGACATTTTGTATACTCTTTTTTTTTTTTTTTTGTTTACTTTTAATTAGTTGCAAAAATTTATTGAAAAAGATAAATCCAAATAATTCTTGAACTAAAAAAACATATTACATACAAGTAATGTTGTATGTAATGATGTGATGTAATAAGCTAAATACGAATATAGGAGGAAACCAGAGAGTATGGTTGTAGCTTTCATAGCTTTGCAATTCGAGTTAGGGGGGGGGGGGGATTGGTTGGGCGACACATTATCTTTGC
>JAKTVG010000414.1:0-39815 GCA_030557085.1 Candida gigantensis
AATAAATTATATTTAAAAAAATGTCAATTTTCAATTTGTAATTTTAATCAATTTAAAATTTTTGAAAATTTATTTATTTTATTAAATAATTGTGAAAATTTACCAAATTTAAAATTTAATATTTATACATTTAATTCAAATTTAATATTTCCTAAATTTTATTCAAAAATAATTTTACCAAATCATGAAATAAATTTAAATCAATATAAATCTATAATTTCATCAAGTTTAAAAACAAGTCTTTATAATATTTTAATATCAAATCATAATGAAGAAGTATTACAATTTTTTAAATTAATTTTCATTAATGAAATTATTTCCGGAAGGATTAAAATTCATGAAATTAGTCAAATTTATAATGAAGAATTTGCAAAATTTCATTATAAATTAATTCATTTAATTAATATTAATTGTATTGGAATAATGTATGAATATTATTATAAAGGTGAGAAATTATCAATAATTGATGAATTGAAAAAAGATTATAAAAAAAATATTCATATATTAGCAATTAATGATTGTAATTTCATTTCATATTTTGATAATAATGTTGAACAAATCAAAAAAGTAATGATTGAAAAATTGAAATTGATATTAATGAACAATAATAATAAAGATAATGATAAATTAATAACTCAAGTTTTTAAATATTATCAAGAAGATGTGATTCAATTGATGAATGAAATGAATCAATATATTGCATATATTTATAAATTATATAATCCAATATTGAATTGGATTTATTATGAATTGGGAAGAACAACAACAAGATTTCAGAACTAAGTTGTGTGGGGAAACAAGGCTGCAAAAATATATTTTGTTTTTTTTTTTATATATTATTATATTATATTATTGAGTTTTGTCTTTTATAGAGAGAGACTTTTTATAGGCGTTTTTTAGTTGTTAATGAATGAAGTGATTGATAATTTATGAATATTAATACCCGGAGATAATGTAATTACCCCAATCAAATCATATGGTATGACATGGCATGATGTAGATGATATCTTTTGCCGTGGTTTTGGATTGAGAATAAGAGGGGAGTAGGAAGAATTATCCGTCTGTCTGTCTGATTGTGGGGGCGGGATCAAATCAAATTAATGTGTGTGTGAGTGACGCTAATTACCTAATCGGGTAATAGCCGCAACTGATACGGATGTGTAATCTATGTATTAGATTAAGTTCCGCTTCTTCACCCACAACCACCAATCAAACCAGCGGAGTATAAAATCAACCCTGTTTAGCTAACACCAATTTTTTTTTTTTTCAATAATATCCCCCTTTTTTTTTCATTCTTTTTCTTTTTCTTTTTCCTTTCATCAAAAACACATATTCATATTCAAATGACACCAGTACAAGAACCCCCATCACAAGAAGCAACAACAAGCAAAGTAACTTCCAAAGGTTATAAATTCGGAGAACGAGGATCTCAACACATTGTTCTTGGTGGAACACCTGAAGCAGCTGCTAAATTCAGATACCCAAAATTCACTGATAAATTAAAAGAAAGGAAATTTATCCTTGAACATGCCGCTGCTACTTTCAGAATTTTTGCTCGTAAAGGTTATGCTGAAGGTGGTGCTGGACATTGTTCAATTAGAGATCCAATTGATCTTGATACTTTTTGGATCAATCCTTTAGGTATGCATTTTGCTTTGATCCGTGCTGAAGATTTAGTTCATGTTGATGAATCAGGGAAAATCTTACCCGATGGGAATCAAGCACCTATTAATGCTGCTGGTTTCGCTATTCATAGTTCATTACATCAAGCAAGACCAGATGTAAATGCTGCATGTCATACTCATTCATTATATGGACGTGCATATAGTGCGTTTGGACAACCTTTAGAAATGATTAATCAAGATTCATGTATTTTTTATAAGAATCAAGCAGTTTATAAAAATTTCGGAGGTGTTGCATTAGAGAAAAATGAAGGTAAACAAATTGCTGAAGCTGCAAATGGTGCCCGATGTGTAATTTTACAAAATCATGGATTATTAACTATGGGTTCTACTATTGATGAAGCAGCTTATTTATTTACCTTGATGGAAAATACTTGTCATGCTCAATTATTAGCTGATGCTGCTGAATCGGAAAAGAAACCAAAATATATTATTCCTGATTCTGAGGCAGAATATACTGCTTTTGTAACTAATGATCCTGCTACTTTATATGCTAGTTTCCAACCTGGTTATGATTTGGAAGATAGATTATCCAATGGTGATTTCAAATTTAAGGAATAGATGGGTGGTAAAGTTATAGGATTTTATTTATGTGTGTATGTGTATGAAAAAATGAGTTAGTTTTAAATAAATATTGGTTGCAAATATGAATTAAAAAAAGTTTGCTTTTCTTTACTAGGTTGAACTTCAAATTCCGAATATGTAGACTTGAACAAGGTTAGAATAATGAACATTTAAATAACTCAAGGGTCCAGTAACTGTCGGTGTTGTGTTATGTTATGAGTCATTTATTGTATAGTAATCCATCCCAATACCCACCACCAATTGTATGCAGTACATCAATGAATAAATCAAAAGGGGGCCCCCCATTGAAAAAAAAAAAAAGTTTCTTTTTGGTGCAATGCAATGTAATTCATTGATTGATATATGTTATTAGTCTTGATTTTAACAGATTACCTATGATACTTGGTGTTTTGGTGAAATACCAAAGCATCCAATACTATGGTAATTTAAAGAAATGGGGTTGTGTTGGAGGATTACAAGCCACATGATTGCTTCTCACGTGATTCAGACAATATAAAAAAAAAATTTTTTGTGTTGCAATGAGTTAAGTTGATTTGATTAATTAAAGAGGAGGAAGATTGTACATCGCGGCAAAGTAAAAAATTTTCAAAAAAATTACTCTTTTTGAACACCCACTCAATTCTACTAATAAAAAAATTTTTTTGTTGACTCCTGATATATAAAGAGCAAAAAAAGGAGGATTTTTTTTTTCTTAACTTTTTCAAGCTACTTTTCTTCTTTTTTTTTTCATTTCTATTAACTATTCAAAACATGATTAGACAAGTTAACAAGAAAGCTATCACAAATAGTCTTTTGAAAAGATTATCTGTTGGTGCAACTGCTTGCACTTCTGCCACCACCATCAGAAACTCATTCTTGTCTTCCAACAATACCACCACCACCACCACATCTAGAAATAACATTAGATTCTACTCCACCAAATCAACCGTTATCCAATTATTAAACAACATTGGTTCCAAACGTGAAGTTGAACAATACTTGAAATACTTCACCTCTGTATCTCAACAACAATTTGCCGTCATTAAAGTTGGAGGTGCCATCATCACCCAACAATTGAATGAATTAGCATCTTGTTTAGCATTCTTATACCATGTTGGTTTATACCCTATTGTTTTACATGGTACTGGTCCACAAATCAATGAATTATTAGAAAATGAAGGTGTTGAACCAGAATATATCGATGGTATTAGAATCACTAATCCAAAAACAATGGAAGTTGTACGTAAATGTTTTTTGGAACAAAATTTACGTTTAGTTACTGCTTTAGAAAAAATTGGAGTTCATGCTCGTCCAATCACTGCTGGTGTTTTTGAAGCTGAATATTTAGATCAAGATAAATATCAATTAGTTGGTAAGATTACTGGTGTTAATAAATCTCCTATTGAAGCTGCTATTAATAGTGGATATTTACCTATTTTGACTTCTTTGGCTGAAACTTCCCTGGGTCAATTATTGAATGTTAATGCTGATGTTGCAGCTGGTGAATTGGCTCGTGAATTTGAACCATTGAAGATTGTTTATTTGAATGAAAAAGGTGGTATCATCAATGGTAATACTGGTGAAAAAGTTTCTGCTATTAATTTAGATGAAGAATATGAAGATTTATTAAAAGAAAGTTGGGTTAAATATGGTACTAAATTGAAAATTAAAGAAATTCATGATTTATTACAACATTTACCAAGATCTTCTTCTGTTGCTATTATTGATGTCAATGATTTACAAAAAGAATTGTTTACTGATTCTGGTGCTGGTACTTTGATCAGAAGAGGTTATAGATTAATCAATAGAAACTCATTACGTGAATTTGGTAATCCTGATTTATTAAGAAGTGCATTATTAAGAGATCCTGAAATTAAAAGTGGTAAAGTTTCAGTTGCTTCATATTTGAAATTTTTAGATTCTATTGAATTTAAAAGTTATGGTGATGAACCATTAGAAGTTTTATCTATAGTGATACAACAAGAAAATAAGATTCCAAAATTGGATAAATTCTTATCATCTAAAACCGGTTGGTTAAATAATGTCACTGATAATATTTTCAATGCTATTAAAAAAGATTATAATCAATTATGTTGGGTTGTTAATGAAAATGATGATAATTTATCTTGGTATTTTTCTAAATCTGATGGATCATTTGCTAAAAATGGTCAAATCTTATTCTGGTATGGTTTAAATCTTGAAGAAGCAAGTGAATTAATTAAAGAATTTGATTCTGCAGCAATTGGTTCTTCATTATCTTCTGAAAAAGAATCTGGAGTTTTCAGTTCTACTCAACAAAAACGTGGATTCCATTCTTCAAGTGTTTGTAGAAACACTAATCCTAACCCACCATTAACTAAAGGGAAACAAACTGAAAGAAAAAAAGTTGCTTTAATTGGTGCTAGAGGTTATACTGGACAAAATTTAATTAAATTAATTGATACTCATCCATATTTAGATATTTCATATGTTTCATCACGTGAATTAGCTGGACAAAAATTAACTGGTTATAATAAAGATAATATTGTTTTTTCAAATTTACAAACTGAAGATATTAAAAAATTAGAAGAAAATAATGAAGTTGATGTTTGGGTAATGGCATTACCAAATGGTGTTTGTAAACCATTTGTTGATACTATTGATTCTATTTCTAATCCAAATTCTAAAATTGTTGATTTATCAGCTGATTATCGTTTTGATACAAGTGGTGAATGGGTTTATGGATTACCTGAATTAAATAATCGTACAATTATTTCTCAAGCTAAAAAAATTTCAAATCCTGGTTGTTATGCAACTGCTGCTCAAGTTGCTATTGCTCCATTAAAAGAATATATTTCCGGTACACCAAGTATATTTGGAGTTTCTGGTTATTCAGGAGCAGGTACTAAACCATCACCTAAAAATGATGTCAATTTATTATCTAATAATTTGATTCCTTATTCATTGACTGATCATGTACATGAACGTGAAATTAGTAATCAATTAGGTTTACAAGTTGCTTTCACTCCACATGTTGCTCAATGGTTTCAAGGTATTTCTCATACTATACATATTCCAATTAAAAAAGGATCTTTAACTTCAAGAGAAGTTAGAAATATTTATCAAGATAGATATCAAGGTGAAAAATTGATAACTATTAGTGGTGAAGCTCCTTTAGTTAAAGATATTAGTGGTAAACATGGTGTTGTAGTTGGTGGATTTGCAGTCAATTCAAATGAAGATCGTGTTGTTATTGTTGCTACTATTGATAATTTATTAAAAGGTGCTGCTACTCAATGTTTACAAAATATTAATTTGAGTCAAGGTTATGGTGAATACGATGGTATTCCAACCGAATCTTTAATTAGAGGTTGAATTGAATAAAAGATGATTACTTCTGTTGTTTTTTTGGTTTTATATAAAATAGATTTATATATATGTATATGTAAAAATATATATACAAGTTTTGTTTATTCTTTTTTGGGATTCTTATATCTTCTGGATACGTATTGGAACCTTTATATGAGCAACATTACCATTGGATAATGTGAAATTTAATTTCACATGATATAAACGACACATATAACAAGTTTGAAAATCAGGAATAAATGTAAATCGATTATAAGATTTTAAAGATTCCGGAATTCGATTCAATTGTTTAATTGCCAAAGATGATAAATTGATACCAATATTTAATTTCATACTTGCTTTTTGTTCATCAATATCATCCCATTTATAATTGTTTTTATTAAACGTGCTTGTGGAAGATCCATTTATTTTGATATTAGCAATATGTAAATCAGTAGAGGAATATTGTAATTGACACATTGATTTTATATCTTCTACTAATTGTCTTTCAAGTTTAAAATTTTCTGATCCTAATTTATCCATTAATTTATATAATTCCAAAGATGATTTTTTAAATGGTTTAATAATGTTGTTCTTTAAAGTATCTTGTTCTGATTCTGATTCTTCTTCTCCTCCACCGGTACCACCGTCTTGTAATTTATTATATATTAATTCATGATTGAATTCTACCGGGATAGGATATTTCGGTGATTTTATAGTTAAGATTACAAAATCTCCAGATATTGAAATAATTGATGGGATATTATTATTATTATTATTATTATTGTTTGAATTTGAATTTTTCAAATAATGAGAAAAATTTAATGATATAAAAACAGGAATATCTAAATTCCAAGATTTATCCAATTGTAAATTTGAACAAGAAGTTTGTCTATATTTTTCAGGTGGAATATATGATAAACAATAAACTTTCTTTGGTGTTGATAATTTTAAAGTGCCTAAATTTTTAACATTACCTTTGAATGATAATTTTTTAGAAAATATAGGTGTAAATGATTCATATTGTTCTTGTTCTTGTTTTTGTTGTTTGTTCAGATCAATTTTGACATCACGATAAAATTCCGGTTTATAAAGTTGTTGATATTTGACCATATCTAAATCATTTTCCTCCAGTGACAGGAGGGGAAAATATTTAGTCATATCAATAGTAGGATCATTTTCTGATCCTTCAATAGATTTCAATAATTCTTTACCATGATTGATTTTCTCTTTAATTCTCAGAATTAAATTATTAAATATTAATTTATTTTCTAATAATTTAATTAATCTTTCATCATCATCATCATCATTAGCAACATATGTTTTCTGTACCACTACACGTACATTACTTGTTAAACTTTTCAAAATTAAAAATTCATCTCCTTTAGAATTCATTAATTTAGTTTCTGTATGTGGAATTTTAATATCTCCAAATCTTTCTTCAATAGGATTTCTACGTCCTATGAACCGAACAGTTATACCATAAGATATCGACGTATCTGGAAATGCAAAATCGTTAATAATATTACCACCACCACTATAGTTTGATGAATGGGATGTTATTTTTCCAATGGTTGGAGGTAGTGAAACATGACGAGATAAATTATGAACATTACATTCTGAATCTAATAAATTATTTGGGATTTTAAATGTGAAAAATCGTTTATATCTAACACCAGGTTTAAGAAACCTTTCAATCCCTAATGAAATTGACAGACCATCTATTGAATCAACAAGTTTGGGACAAACATAAGGATTACGTGACTCTGATTGTAATCGGTTAACAGTCGCTTCTGTCCAACTAGCTGCAAAATCAAATAATTCTAGAAACTTACGAATCTTGATGGGTACTTTGGACTTATGATTCCTAGAATCTGTGATTAAGAAAATACCTTCAAACAATACAACAAACATATCATAAGGAATCATCTTATTAGATACATTTTTAATTGTTATATATCCATTGATCATATCTTCTTCTTTATATTCATAAACGGAAGGATCAATAAATTCTGGTCGTTTCCCAATTTCTCCAATATCTTTAGTGAAAAATATTTCAAGTTTAATACTATCTGCAACATCATTATGATGAAACATAGTTGTTAAATTCGGTAATTTATGAATATTATCCAATATTTTTTCTTCATGTCCATACCCTTCATTTTCATCAGAAATTATCAAATTATTAATCTGAGGCATCATAGTAGTATTCATATGATCTCCGGAATTAATTGGTGATATAGAACCTGAGTTAATAGGCGACATAAAAACACTAGAATTGATCGGTGATATCACATTGGGACTACTGTTCAATATATTATTACTCCCCCCATCGGGAGGACCACCATCTTGACAATATGAAGGAGGTTGTCGTTCATGATCTTCCATATGTTCAACAGTATCAACACTAACTCCAACGGTTGAAGCATACATGAAATAAGATGGTAATATAGCACTCAAGCTTTCATCTGGGGTGGAAACAACTGTACTTTCTGTAGTCATGATTGGGATTATAATTGATATTATATTGAAGATATATCCATTATCATAAAGAAGAAGAAATCAAATCATATATATATAGGTTGATTTTTTTCTTGGTAGAATAGTATTTTGTGCATCTTGAGATGTGATGCAGTAACTTATTTATTGGACTTCGGAAAAATGGCGGTATAATATGACTCTTTTCCATGCAAATAGTCATCTTCGGATCCGAAAGAAGGGTTATTAAATAATTAAGATGTCAAAACAATTGATTACCGCTTTTTTTTTGGAATGAATTGGTTGCAAAAACATTACTGAATAAGTACCCTAGTCTGGGTTGCCAAGATTTGCTGTGGTGGTGTTATAACTTGGGGGAACTAACATGTGAGTCATTTAAATGCAACAAAAACTTTATTGAAATGAAAGCATATGCCAACTTATAAACTGGCTACTTCAAAAACACTGTCTGATGTACAAAGTTCGGAAGACAAACTACGATTAGTTAGGATCATTTTAATCAATGATGTAAACGTATATTATTCTGCAATCTCCATAGTAGTGAGCTTTGGTTTAGCGAGCTGTGTTGTTGGGAGGAGGAAATCCAAAAAAAAAAAAAAAATTAAAGTGCGATTTCAAAAATTCAAGTAATAATCCAATATCCCCCAGCAAATACAATATTTTATCAAATAATGTTAGTACCACCAGAAAACTTTGGGTTAGTAGAAGCTGGGTTATATCGAAGCACTAAATTAGAAAGTGAAAATTTCCCATTTTTACAAACATTAGATTTAAAATCAATTATAATATTAGATACAGAGAAACCACCACGATCTTTAAATAATTTTTTAGAAAGTAATCCATCATTACAATTTTTCAATTTAGGAGGATTAAAGATATCTAATCATCAACATACTGGTCTTGCATCTAAGCGTGAACAAGAAGATGTTGATGCGTCTATACAGAATGCGGAATCGAAATTGGATAATCTCAATTTGAACACCCCGAAAAATTTCTTCAATACGATTTCATTGAGTCGGAAAGATCAATGGATGCTAATAGAGAAGAATATAGTGATGAAGACATTTGAGATAATGTTTAATAAGAAAAATTACCCAATGTTGATAATTGATAGTTCAGCCACATTGATTGGGATTTTAAGAAGAATTCAAAAATGGAATTTTAATTCAATACTTAATGAATATAGAATATATTCAGGGATGTCTACGAAAAACAATTATTATGCAGAAACGTTTCTTGAATTGGTTCAAGTGGAATTAATAGCTCATGAACAAGGAAGTCCAAGCAGAAGGAACTCACGAAGTAATAGTACTGTTTTTATGCGTTCAAATTCAATTGATACAACAGATGCTGGAGAAGTGAGCGAGACAAGTGATGTACTTGATGATTATGATGATGAAGATGAGGATGATATGGATGATTTGGACGATGAAATGCTTTCAGCATCGCCTCAGATTCCTGCAAATTTATTGAAAATGGTAGAACAAGGGAACAATAATAATAATAATAAAGATAATCAAAGACAACAGCGATTGAATGAAGGGAAAAGAAACAACAATTACCAAAGGAATAATAGTTATTCTAATTCACCATCGTATACTGGAGATCATTATTTAAATGTTCGAAGTAGTAGACGAAGATCTTCGACACAAGAAAACAGTTTTAATATGTATAAAAATTTGAAATTTAGAAATAATCATACTAAATCACCTTCTAATGATTTTATAAGTACATCACCTATATTAAGAAGAAAAGAATCGAGAAATAATAGTCAGGTGGAATTTAGTAATGTTGTTGATTTCAAATATTATAAGAATTTACAAACATATCCCAAATCTTTCAATCATGTTCAAGTCTTGAAAATTAGAATACCTGCAGAATACAAATTACCAGATTGGTTTGTTAATGGTAGAAATATTTGGGAGAAGGAGTACCAAAGATTGAACGGGACAAGACAAGACTGACCCCGCAATAAAAAGGTAACGATATCATTCATTGTCTAAACTAAATATGAGTATATACGCATATATATATATATATATATATATTAACTGTTTTTTTTAACGACTATAGTTGTAAGAATTGTTTGTATTATACCCTTGGCCAGGAATCGATTGTTGTCGAGACTTATTATACATGTCTTGTAAACGACTTGAGGAACGTTGATATCCAGGTGCATTTCCTCTGTCTGCATCACTTTCTGGTTGTGAATGTTGCTGTTGTTGTTGTTGTTGGTAACTCTGGGTAGCATTATAACTATTATTATATGAATTATTATGACGGACAGGTTGGTATTTGGATTGTGAATAATCTTGTTGTGGTGGCTTTCTACCATATGCTTGTTGTAGACCAGGTTGTTGTTGATTCTGTGACTGGAATGTTTTCACTTCCAACCAATCAGGGTATGGTAACCCTTTTGAATCGTAATATTTGACAAAGGCAAGATGTATTAATGTCTCCTCTTTTGTAGAACCATCTTTTTCAACAAATGGACCACCAGTTAATGATAAATTGGCTAATTTACTGCTATAGTTTTCCTTTATTTTGGAGAAGAACCCACCTCCAGCACTATTATGTTGCATGATGGATGTATGATATATATGATAAATGACTGGGAAACTTGTTTTAAAAAGAAAGAAAAAATTGGTCTTAATTCTGATGTAGTAGTTTTTTGGAGTAACTTTAGTGAGTATTATCAATTATCTGTTTTTAATTGTTCCTTGTGTCGCAAATATATTGACTTCCGGATTAGGAAGTAACCCAACTTGGGTGCGAGGTTTATTCATGTTTTTGTCTGTGCTGCCTAGTTGTCACGTCACACTGCCACAGGCATACAACTTGACACCATGATGTTTATCTGCAGACACTTCCATTATTCAAATAAGAGGGCTAACCAAGTCATTGGATTCTCACAGTTCCCCTTTTACGTTTACATCTTGGCTTAAGGAACATGGAATCTGGCAGTAAGAGAGAATACAGTATTACATTATGACTGGTGTGCTGATTGTTCAAACTCAATAATCTAACTCTCCATTAACCCTCCTAGCTTACATGTAACAGCTGTTTTCTGGTTGATATGCATTTCATTATAACAACCAGGTGGTACATACATAGCCAAGCCCAACAGAACAAGAAAAATGATAGTCTGTCTCTGTCTTTGTCTTTGTCAGACCCCCCTTGGTATTTTATTTTTTTTAGTAGTCGCACAATCATACTCAGGCTCTCAATCCGAGATTATATATCTACACAAATAGATTTACTTGTGTGAACAACAACAATTCCACGTCATACCCTTACTTTTCTTTCTTAAACGGTGACAATTACAATATCTTACAAATCATATACAACCATGGAGTTTATAATAGAAGTAATAGCAGAAAGATCAGTGCTAAGAGAATCACTAAAAGGTATGTTCATAACCCACTCACTCACTCACCCACCCACACGTATTATGACTCGATCTGTTGATTTCATAGATTACTAACATATAATACATAGGAATCATATGGACAATATTTTTCAATCGATTATTTGGTCCTATAACACCAGTCACAAATGAATTTATGAATGTAATGTATCCGATGGCTAATAATTTACCTGATTTGGATTCTTTAATTGATGAGAAAATTAATAAGTTGATACAATCATTGAACAACAACAATCAGAGTATAATAAATGTGCAATTTCTAATGAAGGGAAATAGTAAGAAGAAAATTGGTTGGTTTAGTAATAGTACCTATATTGATCAAGAAGATTTAAAGGTTTGGGAATCCTGGAGTATAAATGTGGAAGTACTACCACTTGATCAGACGCCACACACTCGAGAAGGTAATATCCAAACAACTGTCGGGAATTTTGAAGCCAATCTAAAAAGGATATATGATATCGCCGATAAATATAAAGAACATATACCTCCGATAACGTCGCTTGAAAGTGCCCCGTTTCCATACAAGATTCTATTACCAGAGAAAAACTCAGAGCAAATCAAAACTGAACAAGGGGAAGAAGGCTGGGGAACTCATTTCATTAAAAAGATACTAGATTAATAAAAAAGATTTGTCTAGAAGATATCCTTTTTCTGTTTTTGTTTTTTTTACAGTTTAAGTAGTAATTATGTGTATATATATATATATATTTATGTATTTCGTGTGAATAGTTTCAAATTATATTAATTCCTATTTACAAGTTTGCAGAAATCATACCTTCTTCACCTCTAACCAAAATACATTCGTCTTCATGAATAACTTTATCAAATTCACCGAGTTTCTCGGCCAATTCTAATACTTCATAGTCATAACTTCCCGGTTGAAACCATAATCCCTTGATAACCTTATCATAACCATCAATTTTCCCAATCTCTTGTAAAGTTTTAACAGTAATAGCAGGTGGGGTCAAAAATGAGATACTCAAACCATCAACTTGAGATGTTTTATAAGCTGATATGTCCTTGTGGTTTTCAATAGCTTCAATGATTGTAGATACATTAGCAACAACTTCTTTGCCCAAAATTTCTTGTTCTTTTGGATTGATAGGAATCACGGATAAATCATGCAAGATGTACCAATTCAAAATCTTGTACCCAAACTTGGATGGATTGTTACTTGCTCCAGCAACTGCATATTGTCTATTCTTACTGAAGAATGAAGATATCTTGGCTTTCATTGACATTGACTCTCTTGTTTTGTTAAATGACTTGACTTGAAAAAGTAGTAATTGTTGTTGAGTATTTTTTAACAAGAAATTTTACTTTGTGATTTCCGTTTGATTGGATTAGCTTATTAATTATTTAACTCGTGTGAAAATTGTATGGGGAAAGGAAAAGGAAAAAAATAGGGCAAAGACGGCGTGAGCTTACATAAGCCATCGGTTATGTATCAAGTAAATTAAATTACTGTTGTGGCTGATTTGAGTGTGAATGGAATCGGAAAAAGGAAAATCACTAACAGAAGAAAATTTTCTCTCTCTTGATAACCAAATTCCCTTGATTATCAACTGGAAACCAACCCACTAAAACTATTGAAACCGGAGCATCATCATCATCATCAAGCAAAGCATATTTCAAGTAACGGAGAAGATGCCACCGAAAGACGAAAGAAGGGAAAAGAGAACAAAGCCTTGTTGCAACTGCAAACGATCAAAAGTAAAATGTGTTTATACAAACAGTCTACCTTGTGATAGATGTATTAAAACTGGTCTGGCTGCAACATGTCAATTTGTTCCAAAATTGCCATCCTTGAAACTACCTTCCCTAAGTTCAAATAATGAAGCATCAAGACTACCGTCAAATACTCCCGTGGTGACCGCCCCACCAACAGTAACATACCCAAGCACACATTTAAATAATCCCATACCATCACTTCCGGATACTTTAAACAACAATGTAGCACAGAATATTCCACCATTGATACCAGCACATAATCCCGTTAATCATCAACTTTATAGAACTCATCATTCCACACCACCGCATTTACCAACGACATCTGAATCAACTTGGAAATCTCAAATTGAACAACGATTATCATCATTTGATACAAAGATAGATAGTTTAGTGGATTTATTAAAAGTTAATCAACAGTTTGTTATGAATAGTCAGATGCAGTTTTTACAACAACAACAATTACAGCAACAGCAGCAGCAGCAACAACAACAACAACACACACAACACCCGAGTATGTATTATTCCGCAGATAACAATATAGAGTCATCAAGATCATATACACCTGGAATCAATTCTCGATTATTATCCAATTCTCCCGAGGTTTTAAAAAGAAAACCGATTGAAGAAAATCAAAAAGCAGATCAAGAAGAACAGGAGCGTAATAATAAAAGACGTAAGTTTGAAAATGATGATAATTATACACAAGATTTTCGAAATGGATTTTTATCTAAAAATGAAGCCCATGATTTATTTCAATTTTTTGATGCAAATATTTCACAACAATTATTTGGTTTTGAAATTTCAAAATTTGACGTGAATGATATATGGAATAGTTGTCCTATATTAGTATGTGCCATAAGTGCAATTGCATCAATACATCATCCTGAACTTTCATCCAAATCTAAAGAATTACAAGTATATTTACATAATTTATGTGGATCGATAATATTAAATAAACCACAGAATGAACAAGAAGGGTTTAATACCATCGTTGCATTAATCTTGTGTAGTTTTTGGTTGAGCGATTCACAAATGTTTACTGGATTAGCATTACAATTGGCTAAAGAATATGGATTGAATCGTCCGAATCAAAGAAATAAAGATAAATTGAAATTATGGTATTTGTTATATATTTTGGATGGGCAACAAAGTTTAACATTCAATCGTGAACCACTTTTGGATTCTCATGATTATTCTTTGAAACATAGTAAAGAGTTGTTATTACAACAAGAAGAAAATATAACCGACAACAACAACAACAAAGGCAAGAAAAAATTATTATTACAAAAGGAAGATAGAACGGATATTTCAATACCTACCGATGAAGAAACAAATAGAATGAATGCCAAACAGAGACTTACGGATTTGAGATTGGTTTCTCAAGTAGAATATAACCAAGCAATCACAGAAGTATTCAAAGGAAATGCATGGGATTTATTAGCCCCAGCATCATTTGGTATACCTTCAAGATCGAATTTGGAGTTGGATAAATGGATGGTTTCATGGACTGTTTTATTATCTCCGGGGAATTACGGGGCCGTATGGTCTACTAAATCAACTTTAATTTATTATAATTTTGCCAAAATGCATATCAATTCAACCGCAGTCAGACGACTCACTATGGATCCCAATAAAGGTCTGTTTCCCAAATTGGATCCATGTATGACATCATCATCATCAACAACAAATACAAATGGAAGTATGATGCCAGAAGTAGAAGAGGAAGAGGATTCCGAAGATTCATCCGATGAGGAAAATGACGAGGAGGAATTCATATCCAATAAAGAATTGGTATCTCCTGATGTTGCGGTGATAAATGCCAATATTGCATTACATGCGGCTCAAACAGTCATAAATTTAGTTATCAATGATAAGGATATTTTGGATAATTTGAAATACATACCGGTTCATATTCATATTATGTTATATTACGCGGCATTATTATTAATTAATCCACCTAAACAATCAAATAATCAAATGGTACATATGAATGATGTTACTTATTATAATAACCTACTTGATAATTTGAAAGTTGTTCATGTTTTACAAAAGAAAATTTATATGAATTTTCCTATTGATTATAAATTCGGTAGTAGGTTAATTAAGAATTTACAAGATGTATCAAGGGACAAATTACATCAAGTACAAGAGTTTGTATCTGGGTTACCTGAAGATGATGATCAAGAAGAAGATGATGTCAAACGTGAATTACAGAACAAGATTAATTCATTATTGGAATCTAATGAAGGTAAATTTGAAGAGATTGTCGATTTTGAAGCAGCAAGTAGTGATGGAAGTAGTGCTAGTGTTACTCCATTACCTGAGAAAATCTCAGCATGGCCCGGTTCAAACCATGGTCATCCATCAAGGCAATAATCATTACATCTATAGAACTTCTTTTCTATGTATAAAAAATAGAAACCTTATAATTGCATATTTAATAGATCATGAGCCGTGGCTCTTTCCATAGGATCCCAAACAAACATCTTTGTTAAAAAATGGATCAAATTATGTTGTTGAACAAGACTCAAATTAAATCGATTCAACCCCATTTGTATTTCCAAAGTTTTAGAACTAATTTTAAAATTCTTCTTCACTATATTATTACCAGTACATGAATCATGATAATATTGTAACAAAGTAGACATGTTTAATTTCCCCTTATGATCAAATATCTTATATATCAATGTCTTTTTTTTCAATCCCTTTTCCAGAACCAAAGGCATATTCAACCCCATACTTAAATCGTTTGTAGTCCCAATTTGGATCAGAGTATTCTTTTTGATCAATTTATTCCGCATTTTTAAAATCATATTGGAATTAGGAACACCAAACAACTCCATTATCAATCCCAATTGTTCATATTCATTTTTACCAGGAAATAAAGGAACACCAGTAAATAATTCTACAAGGAGACAACCAGTTGACCAAATATCGATTTTTTGATCATAATTTACTCCTAATAAAACTTCCGGAGCTCGATAATATCGGGATTGAATATACAGGAAACTTGTCTCGTTGACAAAGCAAGATGATCCAAAATCAATGATTTTGATTTGAAAAGTTGTTGGTATTGTGGTTGGTGTGGTTGGTAGTTTGATCATTATGTTCTCTGGCTTGATATCACAATGAATTATATTACTTTCATGGATTGCGCTTAGACCACATAAGATTTGTTTGGAAACGTTACATAACAAATCATAACCTAATCCTTGAAACTGGATCAATTCAAGCATTGAATATAAATTTATCGATAATAATTCCGTGATTATACACATATGACTCCTGAAACTGAAATTATCATAAATTGACATAATGTTCGATTCATTATATTGTTGTTGTTGTTGTTGTTGATATTGCTTCTTCTGTAATAATTTCAATAGTTTTATTTCATTTATAGATTGTTGTAAAGACCAACTGACACGATTATTAATAATTTTAACTGCGACAACACAATTTGTCTTATGATCTTTTGCTAAAATAACGTTTCCAAATGATCCTGTCCCTAAACTAGATATAATCTCATATCTATAATTAATATGATCTTTTGGGATAATAATATAATTTCCTTCATTATCATCAAAATCAAAGTTGTTCCCATGTGTGCTTATGTTTATACTTCGTAGGTTTTCATTGGGGATATAATAAACTTCCTTGGTTCTAGCAATTTCTTCTCGTTCATATTCATTTAAATTGTTCCAGTTGTACGGTTCAATAGTGTACGATGATGATGTCATGACATCCTGGGGACTGCTGGAAGATCTTGAAAATAACAGCGGATCCCGTCGATAAAGAATCAGGTATAATTGATCTATTGAGTTGATTTTGGAAGGTAGAGGGTTAACAAATCGTGGTGATACTTTCTCATTTTCATTCTTTATAGTTTTAGGAGTACTGACATTTGTTGGTTTAGGATATAATCTATCAAACACATTAGTCGTGCTTGGCAGGCGTTGTTGGGCTGAAGTGTTTCTTCTTGGTTTCGAAGGAGATTCATCAATCGTTTCATCATTTTCACGTCGGTTGTATTTGGGTGATGGGTGTAGATCAGGCTTGAACCGCGTGCCGTTACTATTATCACTACTATTTTCGTCATCATTAGAAGAATCATGCACCACCTCTATCGATTTTTTCACCCCGTTATTCGAAACATGTCTTTTTGTCCTTTGTGTTAATTGACGGGAGTATTCCATTCGTTTCTTTGTAGATGACGATGCCAATGCTGGAGATTTATTCACCATTGTCTGTTTATTTGACACAGGTGTCAACACTTGTTTCTTTTGCAATGATGAGGATGTATCCCGCATAAATGAAAACTGATAATCTTGTCTATGATCTGTTTTATCAGAGAGGGGGCAACTTGCAATTCTACTTGAAAATGGAGTGTTGGAGCCATTGGTAGATATTGAAGATTCGTGATTAGTTCGTATTGGTGTAGTTGGTGTTCTAGTTAAGATTTGTTTATTTAATATCATATGATCTCTATACCCGGAAGAAGTCAATATTGCCTCTCCTTTTAGTTCAACATCACGATTTGGAGGATATAGGTTTTGTGGGTATAGTAGTTTCTTTCTTTTAGTTGGCGATAGTTTCTTATCTAGATTGTTCCGATGGTTGAGATGGATCTGAGCAAATTCAGTCTCAAATAATGCTATGTTTTCATTAGTCATGCTTCGTGTCGTTTGATATGATCTGTGGGTTGGTGGGGGGGATAATGTTGATTTAGAACGTGTTTGATCAACCTCTGTTTCAACAAACAAGAACTCACTGCACTTCAAATTGTGTAGAACGATAGTGCTTTTGCTGAAATCAAACAGTAGTTCCACAATCACTGTTCTTATGTACTTGATTGTTAAATGAAATAAAAAAAAGTGAGGTCAGAAATGGTGATTATTTCTTTGATCTGTCAATTTAGATTTAGGAAATAAATCGTACATATATTTAAAATTCTGGTAATATTGCGTTGTGTTATGTTCTGTTGTGTCTGTTAATTTTTTTTCCCCCATTGATGTCAATTTTCACATCACACAATTTTTTTTCACTTCAAACATTCCTAGCAAACCGATCTTTAATATTATAATAATACTTCCTCCTGCCAAAACAGATACATTCTACTGTCGATATTTTGATAAGAGAAGAAAATGATAACCAATAGTGTCACCAACCCAGCTAGTTATTCCTCAAGGCAGATATTATTATTATCACAACTACTACACACATCAAACATAAACACAATCGACAAGCTAAAAGAAACGTCAGATAACAAGTTACAAGCAATAATTCTACAATGGAAAGATCATAAGATTAACCAGTTACATAATGCCACCTTGAATAATACAGATGATCTCATTAAACTAAACACTAAGAATCAACTCTTTGATTTATACAAGAATTTGTTAAAGGCTTATGAAGTTGGAAGTACAGAGGAATTGGCCAATTCTGCTTACTTTAAACGAGTAGATGAGTTGGAAGACATTATTGAGAAGAATAAACTAGCATTCCATACGGTACTTGAGAAATAAAGGTGAGGAATTCGCCAATACCAAGCTCCGGGCAAGCTACAACAAAGACTATAGGCACCTTACTTGTTTAACGATGCTAATAAGTCTTCTGGTTATTACTAGTACATTGTACATTGTGGTTGGAAATATATAGATGGTTATAGAGAGTAGATTAATATATCTGGGGAGAAACTCACCAAGTTACACGACCTTTTTGGGCCAAGGAAAAACCTGCGCTCTTTAATTTTCCGTTGTCGTATCCCACCACCACCACTGCAACGAGGAAATCAATGAAGGAGAATTTTTAATCAACGACGCCTATTCATTGTGGGGAAGTTATCTTATACACACACATATATACATACACCTGCAAGCACCAACCCAACAAACAAACCCAACAAATGACTGTAGAAGATTCACGTCTCCAAAAAAATTCATTAGGACTTTCCCTTTTGAAAGTTTACAAATCCAATAGATCATTGTTATTGAACACTTCTTATATTATCTTGGTGATTGCGGCTTTCACGGGTGCCACAAATACTGGGAAAACATCAAACACTTCATCATCATCATCATCATCAAAAGTAGAAACTCAAGATGAGAAAAACTTGAAAAAGAAAGGTCACAAATTATCAAAGGAATCATTCAACAGACTAGCCAAGGGTATTTTGCCATCTTTTTTTGATAGGGCCATCTTTTACTTACTGGCAAATTTGGTGTTGTTGGTTATAAGAGCATTGTTGACGATCAAAGTGGCTACTTTAGATGGTCAGTTGGTAGGAGCTCTTGTTTCTAGAAGGTTGAAGTTGTTTGGAAAATATTTACTTTATTGGATGCTTATAGGTATCCCTGCATCATTTACTAATGCTTTGTTGAATTGGACGAAACAAAACTTGAGTAAACGTATCAGAATCAACTTGAATAAGAATATTATGGGAGAGTATTTGCCAGATAGTTTAGATGCTAATTATTACTCATTGATGCATTTATCTGATAATAAAATAAAAGATCCAAATCAAAGAATCACAACTGATGTTTCTCGTTTGAGTTATGCGTTGGCTAGTTTACCAGGTCAATTATTGAAACCTACTTTAGATTTGATTTTATGTGCTAGACAATTGAGCAAAAGTGGTGTGGGTAATGGTGAAGGAACTTTAGCCTTGGGTTTGTTGGCACATTTTTCCACAATGATTATTCGTTTCTTTTCTCCTCCTTTTGCAAAATTGGCTTCTGAAAGAGCCAATCTCGAAGGTCAATTAAGGTCTGCACATTCAAAGATTGTATCTAATAACGAAGAGATTGCATTCTTGAGGGGTCACCATCGTGAATTAGATTACATTGACTACTGTTACTATACTTTGGAGCGTTTCTCAAAGGGAGAATATTGGAAAAAGGCAATACATGAAATTGCACAAACATTTATTGTTAAATACTTTTGGGGTGCAGCTGGTTTAGTTTTATGTTCTGCACCTATATTTATTGGTAAATACTTGGGAGAATCAGATGACAAAAATGCTGCTGGTAATTTTATTACAAATAGAAGATTATTGTTAAGTGCATCTGACTCGTTGGACCGTTTGATCTACTCAAGAAGATATTTGTTGCAAATTGTTGGTCATGCATCTAGAGTTTCCGATTTCTTGGATACTTTAGATGATGTTGAAGATAAAAAAGCAAGTATTCATGCCAATGTTAAATATGACAACAACGAAATAACATTTGATAAAGTCAAGTTAGCTACCCCAGCTGATGTAACTTTGATTGAGAGTTTAGACTTTTCCATCAAATCAGGTGATCACTTGTTGATTGCAGGACCAAACGGTTCTGGTAAATCGTCATTGTTCAGAATGTTGGGTGGATTATGGCCAGTGAAACAAGGTATAATTACAATTCCTAATAGTGACAATATGTTTTATTTGCCTCAAAGAGCTTATCTTGTGCAAGGTACATTAAGGGAACAAATTATATACCCACATGCATTGGATGAACAAAACAAGACTGATAATCAATTGAAGGAAATTTTAAGAATTTTGAAATTGGATGATTATGCAGAGATGTTAGATGAAGATAAAAATTGGAATGAAGAGTTATCACAAGGTGCTCAACAAAGATTAGCCATGGCCAGATTATATTATCATGAACCGAAATTTGCAGTTTTGGATGAATGTACTTCAGCACTGTCTCCAGATATGGAGCAATTTATGTATGAACATGCTCAATCATTAGGAATCACTCTTTTATCGGTTGCTCACAGAACTGCATTGTGGCATTTCCATAAATATTTGTTGAAATTTGATGGTAAAGGAGGTTATATATTTGAGGAATTGAATGATACAAAGTTACTGGAATTAGAAGAAGAAGGTGCAAAATTGAAGAAGAAACAAATTGAAGAGAAAAAGGCACAACAAGAGAAACAAAATGAAAGTGTCTAATCCCCTCTGAAGATCGTATGAAGGTACGATTTTTGTTATTAGTGTAAATTATATGTGTGTGTGTGTGCGTGTGTGTGTGTTTTTTTTAATTGAATTTATGTTATTTATTGATATACGATTTATTATTGCAATACTTAATTCTTGTTTCTATGGAGAAGGAAAATTGTTATTCTTTTTTTTTTTTGTTTCTTTGCCGCCATAGTATTACACTTAGATTTTGTTAGTAATTCTTTTTTTTGTTTTTTTACAACACAATTGTATTATTTCTCCTATTTAACAAATTATGGTTTCAATCAACATAATAACTAATAATCAAACAAGTACAAAGATGGAAGAAATAGTTGACAGAATTCCAAAATTAAAACAAAACATCACTGAAATACCACCAGAAATTGTGGATAAGATGGAAAGAAGAGCCAATCTTTCAATTCTGGATACATTAGAATCGAATAATATTTATACTGGAAGCACCATTTCTCCCAAACCAATTAATGTTATTAGGTTTATTGATCAAGGGAAAAGAATGAATGATAGTATTGACGATAGAACCATTGGTGGTAGCAGTGGAAACACTACGCCTTTGAAATCACCAAGATCAAGTAATGTTAATTTTTTGCAACCAATTTTGGAAATTTTAAATATCAAAATTGAACTGGGCAGCGGGTCTGATTATGATCCTATTGGGAATATTGTGGAATGTATCAAGAGTTTACAGTCTAAATATTCGCTGGAGATGAAGGTTTATCTTGATTTGAAAAATGAAAATACCACTTTGGTGAATACAATTAATGAACAAAAGGAAAGTTTGGAACAACTTAGTTTGGAAAAGATAGAAATTATGAAGGAGAACCGAAAGATTTGTGAAACTATAGATGGATTGGACCGAGAGCTTGCAAAACATGAAGAAGAGAGCTCAGCTAAAACAACGGAATTTCAATCACGTATTGTTGCTTTGAGTAAAGAAGTATTTGAATTAAAAGAAAGTGAAGAGAAGCAAAGGCAAGAAAATTATAAATTGGTTCAAGATACCATTGAATTAACAAAATTTCAAACAAAAGTTTCCCAATTAACTGCCGATAATAAAACTTTGGAAAATAAAAATTCAAATTTGAAAAAATTAGTCAAGGAGAAAGATCTGAAAGCAGAAAAATTATCAGCTCAATTGCAATCAAGTAGAACAAAGTATGCAAATAAAATGAAAAACTTGGAACTTGAAACTGGTAAAACCATTGATTGTTTAATGGTTGAAATGAAGTTGGTTAAAGGTATCAATGACAAATTGTTAATAAACAATGACTCAGCAATGGAAGATGCAAAAGGTGTTCTGACACCAACTTTTGACTCATTACAGGATTGGTTATTCACCAATGATTCAATGAATTGTTACCTTGAAAAAGTTTATGAAAATAGGTATCTTTCATTACTTAGTATTTTAAAACAAACCAAAGATTCAAATGAAATTTTACACACCACAATTCACAGATTTTTGATGTCCATTTGGACTCAGATGGAAAAATTACATTTTTTACCTCGTGAAAATTTAGCATTTTTTAAAACTTTAATTAAAGAGTTTTATCAAAGAAAAATTTTCAAGCAAGAAGATATTAAATTTATCAAAAAGATCATGGATGCATATGATCATTTGATGAATTTTGTGAATGAAGAAACTATAAAGTATAATGCATTCACCAGAATCATGAAATGATGTTTCTTTCTTTCTTTCTCTCTCTCTTTTTTGTTAGTAGCTACCATGTGTATATTATCTATTAATTGAAAATTTCAAGTTTTGTTTGACAAGCGCATAATCATAACCGTTTTTTAAGCCTCGATCGATTTACTTAAATTGCATTTATTTGGTTCTATTAATATGGGAGCAAAATGTATACAAGCTATAATATTCATTTTGTAAGCGAAGTTTCTACAAAGCTTCCATCTTGTAATAATCCAGTTAAAACTCCAGGTAAAATTTCAACTTGGAATGGTTCAAAGGGAAAATCTTCACCATCAATGGAGATATAATGTTTACCACCATCTTTAATATTTGGAATCAATCGATAACTTAAAACTTTAGTGTGATGGACTTTTTCATCATCTACATGTTTCCCCAGTTCCACAGCTAATAAAATAGATGTTAATTTCCAAATTGAATTATTAGAATCTGTCAAAATCATATCCATTGTACCATCATTTGGTAAAGCAGCTGGGAAAAATTGAGCATCTGCGGAAACATATGGCATTTTACCAACGTATAAAATATTCAAATTATGGGCAATCTCATCTGGAACACGATGCCAATCATTAGGTACTGGTTCGTTCAAATCAGGAGCCAGGATTTCAAGATTTTCATTAGTCACCAAAGGTAATTCTTCTTTGGAGTTTTCATTATTTGTCAAGTAATCATTCACATGATTCACAAGTTCGGTTTTGTTATCATGTTTATATTTGATATACAATTCACATGGATACTTGGCTCGGGAAAATACTTTTTGTGCTATCCCAATTTCAAATCTAGCTGCACCTAACCAACGCAAATGTTCTGTTCCAATATCTGAATCGGCAATAATTCCATAACATTGACTAAGAAATGACAATTTGGTTGTTTTAGAACTCCCTGTCCCCTGGGTAATCGCCATCAAATCCAATTTCGCCTTATGTGCCTTTAACATTTGGAAAGTTGCCACATCTGCTTTTTTACTCCCATGGGTACTTAAACTCAATGCATTACCTGATCCACAAGGCAATTGAGTCACGGCAATTTTATTGAATGCCAGTAATCCTTTGTCTTCACGAAGATAAAATCCATTAATCACCTCATGTGGTATACCATCCCCGGAACAACAAGCAATAATATCATATTCTGCAATATTTAAATCACGGGCAATTTCAGTCGCGTGCCCCTGATATTTAGTTTCAATATATGTGACTTTTGCCTTGGCAGCTTGTAACACGGAAAATATCTTACTATTGTAAATATGTTTCGCTTGGCCCTTACCTCCGTGAGGATTAATCAAGATCAAAATTGATGGACGAATTATACTTTGTAAATACGACTTCGATAATATAAATTGCGGGATTGAAGTGGAAGGCAATTCCGGTCCAGTTTCAATCTCAATTTTAATTTTTGATATTTTCAAATCAGAATTCAAATCCAGAAATGGTTTTACATATGTTAATTCCAATATATTTGATATGTTTTCATAAATTTCATCCTCTTCTTCACTGGTAATCAGAATTTCCTCAACATTCAAAACATTCTTAAATGCAATAAAATTTGAACTCAATTTTTCTGAAACCTTGCAACAATCACTGAGCCCTGAGAATGTAGATTCATTTGCCGGTTGTTGATTCTGTAGAAGTTGCTCTGATAGTAATATCCCCTCGTCAGTTGAGAGTTTTGCCTTTACCACATTGTTTCTTTGGTATAATAATCCTTCTGAAGACATAGTATTTCTTTGGTATATATTTGGCTGAGTCAACTTACTGGTGGTGGTAGACGCCATTAGTGAATATTTAATTGAATATTTGGTTAATGTGATAAAGAAGAGGTTGAATAGTTAACTTTGCAACAGAAGTATGAAAAATGGAGAAGAAAAAGAAAAAGTGAAAGATAAAATAGAAAAAAAAAAATTGAGTAGGAGTTGCTTTTTTTTGTTTTTCGTTTATGCTTGTGCTTGTTGGTGGATTATTGGCCCTGGTTCCCATATTGCTTTTAACTTTCCTCGGAATCACTATTGTGATTGAATATATACACGTCGTCGCGTGTCGGTCTAAATTTTCTAAGGAGTGTTCGGCACATAGGCAAAACTTGCCCTAATTGGTTAATTGAACATGGTCTCTGGTGAAGAAAGATTAAACAAACAAACAAGTGACCTGGGGTCTATGAGAAACCTTTGCTTTCCATGCCAAGCATTATTTGCCCAAACCTAAATAATTTTCCACATTGTCAAATGCACATCACCTCCTTGAAAGATAAGTAAATCTTTTAACCCGTGCAGCACTTCGGCAAAATACACTTGGTAGCCAAATACCCGGATTACAAATCAAACAAAATTTTCTTTCCGTAGAAAACTAAACTATTATTCCAACTATGACGAGATCAAATTAAGTGTTAAGAAAGACCAAGATACAACCTAGACATGACAGACAGTAATTTCACGTTTGAATTCTTAGAAAACTATTTTCCAAAACTACCTGATGACATAATTCTTAGTATCACACGACATCTACCGCTTGACTATATAGTGGATTGGTTGACCAAGATCCCCGCCATCCTGAACTTAATAATCGATGCATGGTACAATCATCAAGACATCCAATTTTTAATATCTCCTACTAAACGTCCACACTTGCTTCATATACCGAAAGATAAGGTGGAATTTACTACATTCATAGGTTATTATCAAATTAATAATTTCATCAAAGAAAACTCGGACAAATTTGTTCCCAAAAAATTATTGATAGTAAGTGGAGGCGATTGGCAAGGTGTTAAAAGTTTATTAATTGATTATAAAAGTTGGATGATTAAAATTCCGACAATTAGGATTTCATTGGAAAATTATCAAATTACTCCAGAAGATTTACAATTGCTATTTGAATATAACAACTTGACGAGGATTCATTTTTCAGGAGTATACTTGAAAAATTGTATCTCGTATTTGCGAAATAATACTTTGTTCGTGAGTAATAGAGGGATACGGGATATTGTTTTTTTGAAACATGGAATAACTGACTGGACTTACATTTCATTTCCCAATAATTTAAAATCGTTGGATTTGGCATGGGAAGGTGAAACTGATTCAACCACTATTGATATTCCAAGTTCTGTTGAGAAACTCTATCTAAATTCAGCAGGGGTAATCGGAATACCGGATTTAAATCTACAAAATTGCAACACGAATTTGACTACATTAATGTTGACATATAATAAACTTCAAGAACTCAGCCTATCTCAATTACCACCAAATTTGAAAACATTGGATGTCTCATGTAATTGGATTTCAACAATAAAAGATATTCAATTTGGTTGGCCGAAAAATTTGGAAGTATTATATTTGAGTGATAACAAATTAACTGATTCTGAATTTGCTGCACTTAACAAATGGCCCACTGGGTTGAGAGTATTGGGATTAAATTCAAATAGGCTTACTGATGTCAAAAGTTTGAAGAATTTACCAGAAACCATTGAAGTGTTTGATTTATCTAATAACCCGCTTATTAAATTAGTTATTAATGAAGATAATGAATTTTTCCAGTTTCCGAAAAATTTAAGAAATTTGCAATTGGCTGGATGTATGATTTCGATGCCAAGAGCATGTTCAAATTATTTGGAGTTCCCCTTGGGTTTGCAAGAATTAAACATGTCTGAATGTAATTTAAAATCTTTGGTTTATTACAAGTTTCCTCTGTCGTTGGTCAGATTAGCATTGAGTGGAAATTTCATTAATGATTTAACGTCATATAACAATAGTCTGAAAAACTGGACTGACTTGCAGAATTTGGAAGATTTGGAATTATATTCAAACAACATTAACTCACTTAATAATTGGATGCCACCACAATATATGACATATCTAGATTTGAGGGTGAATCCTATGATCCGTATCAGTGATAAATGGCCGATTTTTGACCATGAATTCAACAAGAAATTAAAACTCGCTAACTTGAGATTGGGATACTGCCGAATCGAAGCAATTGATAATAAATTAAGTGTACCTCCAAGATTACAATTTTTAGATCTATCCAAAAATTTAATAGAGGGAGTTTTCAATCTTCCGGAAAGTTTTAAAAAATTGCACTTTTTGGATTTGTCAGGTAATTATATTGAAGATATTAATGTGACTGAAGCAATTGAGGAATCGTATTCATTATTTGAATTGGATCTAACGGGAAACATTATTTGTATCACAAACAGGAATGCGGAATCAACTCAAGAATTTTATAAAAAATTGGAAACTGGGTTGAATATTACAATTCCGAATAAAAAATATAAAGTGAATAGTTTGCATAGATTTCGCTAAGACCAAATAAATTTAAAGTTGTTGTTCTTGTTCTTGCTGCGAAATAAAAAAAAAAATATCCTACACTTTTTCTTCTTTCTTCTTTTTGGTTACTTTGATATGCCCTCCCATATATATGCTGAGATATATTCATTATACCTCTAATAAGTAATATGACATGAGGGCGTGGACCAAACTTATAATTACCTTGCATGAAAATAATATTCCCACTTATGGTAACCATAATACTTTCATTTGAGATACTTCCATATTTAAATCAACAAAATATAAACATTGATTTATTATTATCTTACAAGGCAAATTTACAAACGGTTGAATCTTATAAAGATATCAAATTTTCAACAATATCCAAAACAAAAGTAATACAAGTGAAATCAACAAACTCATACATATTTGACGAATCAATACTAGATGAAATATTTGTTCTCAAATCCACCCAGACTCAATCATCATCACCAAAAAGAAATTGGCGAAAAAGCAATAAATACATTGAAATATCATACCTGGATGCAACAACTATCTCACAACCATTCACATGGGCCAAATTTGGTAAATGTATACCGAACCATTCAAACAACAGGGCATCATATAAACAATCATGGTCAATTGATGCTGGAACTGGTGTATATTCTCGATTGGACTTTACGAATTTCCTAGGTGGTTTGGGTCCTTCATTCAAGAAGGAAATGAGTGGTTCGCTTGGTGTTGGAGGGAGTATAACTTGTGAGGTTAATGCTGGACATTCTTTACAATATGCTATTTTGGTGTCGACTTTTCAAATTGAAAATGTTAAACAACGAGAGGTTGAATTTTCTAAATTTGGATTGAAAAAGAATGGTAAAGGAGGAGGGTTGAAGAAATGGAAGTATTTTCCAAAATTCATCTTGTTTGATAAACGAACACTACAACTTGCTTGTATTACCAATCCAGATTACTTAAATTGTAAATAATAGAGTTTGTCATATATACGTTTTATTATATATTCATTTTTTTTTTTTATTGTTGTTGGTTTAAAATAGTATTTACTCATCTATACAAACTCTGTAAGTTTTTATTCATCGTCATCTTTCAAATCATCACCACTCAAAGTAAATGGTTCAGGCACTGGTGCATCGGTGATATTCATTTGTCTCACAGTCTTGATAAATTCAATCTTTTCATCTGGTTTATTGTCTTGCAATACTATTATACCACTAGATCCACGATATTTTCTCACTGGAACAAATCTATCGTCTTTAATAAAGGAAATAAAATTAGATTGTACTGGTAATACTCTTGACAAGTTCTCAATCTTATATGGAGTCTTAGCATAACGAATTGTCACCGGTTCATCAGATGTTGGTTTCTTAGCCTCCTTCTTTGCTTCTTCGGTATTCTTCTTGGAATCTGGTGCTGTTGCTGCTGCTGCACCAGTCTTTGGTTTAGCTTCTTCATCTATATCCATCTTATCCTCTGCTTTAGCATCAGTAGCACCTTCCTTTTGTGATTGCTTCTTCTTAGCTCTTGTCTTGGCTCTAGCAGTCGTGGATAACACAGCAGTGGCCAACTTATCTGGTTGTTTTTCTTTTGTTTCTTCAACTTTTGGAGGATATTGGAAATATTCTGGGTTGGTATGACAATTTAATTCAAATTTAGGTGCCTTCAAATCACTTCCTCTAACACCAATTATAGAAGTTGGAGAGAATGATAATGATAAAAAGTGAGCCAATGGGAACCAGTACCATGATTGAACAAATAAGGTTAAACCTACAATTGCCTTTGGATTTAAAGTATTGGTCTGTGAATTTTCCAAATTAATTGTTGAGTTTCTACCACCAGCATCTATTATCCCTTGAGCTAATGTAGCACCAAATTTAGCCAACGCATCTTCGTGCTTGTTTTTAATAGTGTCTGCATATTGCTTAGTAAATTCTTTGACTTTTGGATATATAAATTCATTTTGCTGTATCAAAATCATAGAACTTGCCATTAAAGCACCTTGTCTAACAAAATCAACAGCATCTTTGGTTAATGGTTCTAAAACATCAATTGCAGCGGGGTAAGCTCTGCCGGCACATGATATACCCAATGCCAAAGCAGTACCATATCTCACATGAGGATTGTGGGACTGGGATAATAATTTCACAATTTGAGGTGTAGCAGTGTAATCACGAATCAATAAGAACCCTAAACCAATTACAGAAGCTCTTCTCACATCATCACTTGGATCAGAAACGGCAAAATGTAACAATTTCTTGATGGCACCATTGTTACCTGTTCCTGCATAGGCCAATGCAATAGTGAATGCCCCACCATATCTCAAAATAGATGATTCTTGACCCATTAATTTATCAATGATTTCGTCAGCTTTGCCTTCACGTCCATAATTCAACAAGGCAATACCAATAGCTAATCCACGAACAATATTTTCATGCTGAGTTTCCAATGCATAAGTTAACATATCATTGATGGCTTCTTCATTACCTGATCCCAACATAACCAATCCCATACCAAGAGCTGCTGCTTGTGATGAAATTGCAGAATCAGAATACAAAACAACTTTCAATGACTCATAAAGATTTTCACTTCTGGAACCCATACCGGCAACACCAGCACCTAAAGCTGCACCGTGTAATTGTATGTCGATATCGTTAGATCCAGCGGAGTTCCCATTTTCATCGATAAAAGATTTTAAAGTTCCAATAACTTCTCTACCGTGTCCAGCAAAGATTAAACCAAGTGCAAATAAAGATCCACCCTTGGTATTGGCAGAACCTTGTGATCCTGGTAAATATGGTTTCAAAATAGTTAACCCTTGTGATAAATTACCTTTGTGAATAACCCCCAAAGCAGCAGTGGCAGAGAATTTTGACCAGTTAGTTGCTCTTCCGAGCCATTCTAAATTCTTTCTGAAAAATGAATCATCAGTTGTTCCAACATGCATAAACGCATTTGAAAATGTGACTGCTGAGTGGAAAATGGAACTTCTGCCATCTAATAAGTTTTTGGTCTTGTTCAAAATGGTAACATCTGCATTATTGTTCTTAAATAAAAAAGTATTGTCTAAATCACAGGTTGGTACTCCAGATAAAATATTCAAGATCTTTTTCAATGCACCATTCTCTAATTCTTGAGTTTCAGTTAATTTCTTGATAACTAGATCCAATAATTCTTGTGAGGCAGCATTGACCAAATCAAATGCCGCCTGGTAAGCAATCAAATCTTCCTTTTGATTTATCAATTCTTCAAATAATTTAACAGCCAAATCTGAATCGTTTAATTGGACAATTATCTTAATAATGGTAAAAAAATCTTGATGGTTTTTCAAGGACAACAATAAGGATATTAATGAATTTAACACTTGAACTCTGAAATTTGTATTGCGTACAGTACTGTTCGAACACACCAAAACATAATTGATCAAGTTTAAAGCTTGTTCTTCATTGGTTTTGATTTGATCTTGTAAAATAGATTCAACCAAGTCTAATCTATAACTTTCTAAGGCAACACCCAAAGTTAATTTTACTTCATTGGCATGCAAACATTTCTGCAACATTTTTTCAAAAATAGTAGTCAAACGTGGATCAATTTTCGTAGAAGGATCACTGAACTTTTTCTGTGACAATGAATTGTACAAATTGATACATTGACTAACAATTGTTTCCATGTATTGAGATTGTTCTTCCAAGTTGAACTCATCTCCAGCATACAATGAATATCTAACCAGGGCATCGAAATCCCCCAAGTTATAATAAACTTTGGATATAACCAATGCAGCCAACTCCTTCTTGTCAAATGAATCATCTTCATATAATTCTTCTAATTCTGAAATGTTGTTCGCAATCTCGGCCCATAATTGATCAACAACTTGATTCAATGATGATAAAGCATAAGATTTCAAGCTTGGGTCAGGTTCCCCTAATAATGCCAAATATGGTGCTGCAGATACTAATGCCATGTTCTTACTTTTCTTGCTGCAGTTTGAATATGGTGGTCTTGAATTGAAAAGAATTGATTACAGAAGGAAAAAAAAATATGTGTTGCCACCAAATGTTGAAAACAGAGAGAAAGAGAACAGTGGTGGTAAACTATTTTTTTGTTGTCGAAAGCAAGATGTTTATATACAGGAGTGGCAAAACTACTGGTAACTTATATTTTCTGCAACAGATACATATATTATTGGACCCTCATGTGATCAATTATATCCAACAAACTACTTAATAGAATACCAATATTTATATGGGAGGTAAAGTTGAATCTAAAACTCCTGCTGGAATTGGTTGTTGTTTTAGCTTTTGTAATTCAGTTGATTGATTGAAGTAAACATAGTGTGTGCTGTTGTTGCAACCAATGTTTTGCGTGAACAAACCCGTGGAGAGATTAATCCCATCTTCTAATCTTCTACTGCTCCAGTTTTTAAATATATTTTTGGGCAACCAGGCTTTTGGGAGTGATTCAATTTTCCAGTTCTTGAATATTGTCATACTGGTGATTTTTAATTTGATTGAAGTGATGTATGGTGCATCTGCTGTTTCACGTGGGTTGCATGGAAGGTAAGTCTTAGATGATAAATTACTGAATGGGGTATACTCTATATCGGTTGAAAATGACAGTTCTGGCGTTAGAATTGAATCTGACATCGTCAATGAGACATGTATGAGTTACAGTTGCAAAAAAAAAAAAAAACCGATAATATTAGAGAACAAATATGCCAGCGTTTAAACTTTCATAAAGGTAAAACTATATTAAAATATAAAATAGAAAAGCGGGAAAACAAAAATGATGCCCTCTATACAACACATATACATTATTGGCAAATATTAACAAAATAAACCAGAAGAAGCCGATTAATACAATAAACGAGTAGCAATCTTGTATGGAGTTTGTTCCAATTGCTCGTACAAAGTTTGAATATCACTAATATCAACATCGGAAATATCAGCCATTAAATAAGCAATATCACCTTGAGAATCTGAGAATTGTTTTTCAATGTTATGGTTGGATAAGATATTGTTCACGGTCTTCAAAACACCAGGAACATTGTGATGGATATATAACACTCTGACGACATTTTGTTGATCCAAATCCAATGGTCTCAATGAAACTTCTGGGAAATTCACAGCACCTTGAGAAGCACCTTCATTGATATATTTGGTCAAAGAGTTTGAGACTTCGATACCGATAGCAGATTGAGCTTCTTCAGTAGATCCACCAATGTGTGGAGTCAAAATGACATTTCTTAATGAACATAATTCACTTGCCCAGCCGTTCAACAGGTCACTGAATAATCCTTCACCATTCTTGGCTGGTTCGTGAGGGAACACATCTATAGCAGCACCAGCAATTTTTCCAGCTTTCATGGCTTGAACTAAAGCAGGAATATCAACAACAGTACCTCTGGATGCGTTTATGACGTAAGCACCATCTTTCATGGCAGCAAATTGTGGAGCACTTAACAAGTTTTTGGTTTCTGGAGTAGCTGGAACATGTAAAGTAACAAAATCGGCTCTTTTCAATAATTCGTCCAAACTGTCAACTTGTTTACTGTTACCCAAAGACATGATAGTAACAGTATCATAATAGATAACATTCATACCCATAGCTTCAGCCAAGACAGATAATTGAGATCCAATGTGACCGTAACCTACAATTCCCAATGTTTTACCTCTGATTTCCCAACATTTGGCACTTACTTTGTTCCAAGTACCAGTGTGCAATTCGATTGAACGGTCACCTAATTGTCTGGCCAAAGTAATAATTTCAGCAATGACTAATTCAGCAACAGATCTGGAGTTGGAAAATGGGGAGTTGAAAACAGCAATACCTGATTTGGCAGCAAATTCCAAGTCGACTTGATTGGTACCAATACAGAAACAACCAACAACAACTAAGTTTTTAGCTTCCTTAAGAATTTTTTGGGTCAATTTAGTCTTTGATCTGATCCCGATGGCGTGCACGTCTCTAATTTTTTCCAACAATTCATCTTCTGGCAATGAAGATTTGTAGAATTCAACTTGGTAACCTTGATTCTTGAAAATATTTATAGCGGTTTGGTTGACATTTTCTAATAATAAGATCTTGATATCACCGGTTTTGAATGGTTTCAAGGCCTTTGCTGGTTTGGAAGGAACATACTGGCTCAAGAATGATTGAGTAGGGGATGTGGAAACAGCATTTGGAGATCCTGACAAGTTCAAAGCTTGTTGAAAAGTATTAACAATTTGTTGAGGAGATGACATCTTTGATTAGAAGTATAAAGTTCAATTGATAGAAACAAGTAAAGAAGAAATCGGAACGTTGAAAACGAAAAAAAATAATGCAACGGTATTTTTTTTTTTTCAACTCTTCTTTTTTTTTTTTGTTCTTTGCTGCATTGATTATAGTTTAAATGAGTAATTGGCCGCCAACGGAGGATGAGATTCACCAATACTTGCATATATCACGTGACCGTGAGTCATTTACAATGAAAAAAATTTCAGTAGTTAAATTGCAATTTATATAAATAACAGGACAATTGTTCACTTCTATTCGGGACTTGCCGTTTTATTAAAAAAGAACATTAAATCAACTCAAAGAGGTCTAGATCTTGCGTCAGAATGAACAAGTTCGATGACTTTCAATCTTCTCCGATAAGATTAGATAAAAAAAAGTGCTGAATTTTGGACTCTGATCATAACTGAAAAGTTTGACTTCTCCAAACAAGTCTCAGACCCATGTGAAATTACGTAAGCCTGATTATAATTGGTGGTCGCGATATTTATATTTGTCGAATTAGACGACGAATTGACTGAATACTGCCCAAATAGATAACTTAATAAACATTCCAGACTAAACCAAGTTTCTTCTATTATTGCTATTGTCGTCAGAGAGTCATCATCAACAATGTCAACGCCATCGAACAGTTGTCTTTCCCCCTGAATTCATTGCGTTACAAAAGATGGACTTGGTTGAATGCAATTAATTTAAATTAATGATCAACCACTTACATTTGAGGCTTCAGATCAAAATGATAGTTCTAAGTAAAAAACTACGGTGTATTAAACATAAATTTCACTACCTAAACGAGGATTGTCGCTGACTTTGACCCATGTAATCGAACATCGAATACTAGATTGACCTATCGTCGTTCAACTAAATAGTGAAGTCGAAAAAAAAAAACAGGTCATTGTTGTTGCAGTGTCTATTTTAAGATCATTTACATGTAAAATTCTATGGGTCAGTGACGAGGGCTTGTGCACGCCCCAAATACCGCAGATGAATCCATCTCGAAAGGGGACGAGCGTATGTGAGAATTTGGGGCAATCACGCACCACAAAATACAGTAAGACCCTGCAAGACCTAGCTGCACCAGCGACGTGTTGGAACTTGACAAAAGGTAGCAAGTAAAAAAAAAAAAGAACAGACCGCGTTTCAAATTTCACGATAGAGTTATCGTTACGAAGGAAGGGTTGTACTAGTCCATCCTTTCGTCTTTTGAAACTTATTGTTAAATAAGGTTCATAAGATGGAAGAGGATTTTAATATTGTGTACGTTTGAATTCTTTTTTTGACTTCCAATAAGCTGGGATAAAGTTGCCAATTGTTGAAAGATTGGCAAATGCTAAAAAAGATTTACAATGATCACAGCTGATATAATGAAATTTTCTTGCATGAGCAAAGGTAACAATCAACGAGGTAGAGCAAGGGTTATATTCTTGTGTCCATTTATATTTTCCCCTTCCATCTAACTATCTACTGGTATCCGCTAAAACGAAAATAACCAAAAAAACAAAAAAAAAAAAATTTCCACCAGTCGTTCGCTACCTGTCCAAAAAAATTTCCATCAATTTTTTATTTTCATTCCTCTTCCTTCCCCCCCTTTTGTTATCTTTAATCAATCAATTGCTACTTTTCTAACAAGACTATCATTGTTTTCATTTGATTTGTCTTACAAGAATATTCCATACGACAACGAGGCGACAACTTGAGGCAGCACTAGTCAGAAAAAACAAAGTTTGCGACCCAAAGTTCCCGAACAAAAGTACATTCTCCAACGCAACGACATATTATATTTCAATCGAGTCTCCCCCCGCAGGTTCTTACGTGTCTTCTGAAACTACTTAGGCTTGTTATATACTCATCCAGTTGATATAATAATTGCTCAATTGGCCCCTTAAATCTCATTTGCTTTCTAAAGGAGCGTTGGTACAGATTGACTGTGGTGGTTGTCCATCCTACTTTTAAGTTTATTTTTGCACACCAGTCAATTTGGTGCAGCAAAAACTATTTTGTGCGGCATACAATAGTTTTTTTTTTTTTAAAACCGAAAAATCAATTTAACGGGGAGCAGAGAAGCAAATTCTGTTATAAAACAGAACAATAATTAAAGTGGTTAGATACGACAAAAGGTAAACAAGTCAACCCCGAGTTACATAAAGGTTGCTTAGAGAGAATTCAACAAATAACCTGTCGTCTACTGTTCCTAGATTTGCTACTACTTCAGGAGTTTACAAACCCTTTCGAATTATCATTGAAGAAGACAACGTCATAATCCTGTATCTCACTTTGTACAGCATAATCAAACTTCAGTCCACGTGAAATCGAAAACCAACAACAAAGAAAATAGGAAAAAGAATAAGGCAGAGCTTCTTGTTGTTCGAAATTTACATCACACAAAGCAGAATTAAAGTAAACACACGCACTGCACAAAAAAGAAGCAAGAGAGAAAATAATAAAATTAAAAGAAGCGCATTACACGAAGAACAGGAAAACGCAGCTTACAAAAAATTTGTGCATTCTCAGAAAAAATATTAATATAAACCTGTAATCTACCACATTTAACAAACCTTAAATAAATTAAGAAAAAGACCATATTTCACTTGTTCCTGGCTGTGATTCCGATATTTATTTATATCAATTTCCTTTTGACTTCTTCTTTTCTTTCCATTTTTCACACTACAATAGAAGATTCATTACCATTTTTGCAACTGACTACACCCTACCTTACCTACCAACCTTAGATCCACATCTTGAATCAAGAAAAAAACAACAATAGAATCAAAAAAATACAACCACCCACAATTTTCATGTCAAGTATGCATTCTAAGTCTTTTGACGGGGGTGATTTAACATCGTCACATAGAAGTGTCGAATATTATGATGACACCATGATTACCCCAAGTTCACCATTCAACTTTTTATCACCATCACAAGCTAGAGGATCAACATTTTCCATAGACACCAACATCACTACCATCAATAATATCAAAGTTATATGTCGATTTCGACCTGAAAGTGAGAAAGAATTACAAAAAGGTAAACTGGTAGTGGAATTCCCAAATACTCAAACAGTCACATTATATGGAAGAGATTATACGAGCCATTATTCTTTTGACAGAGTGTTTGCTCCAGACGCTAGTCAATTGGATGTTTATCAATTTTCTATTGCCGAAACAGTTGATGATTTAATAAATGGGTACAATGGAACTGTTTTGGCCTACGGTCAGACTGGATCTGGTAAATCATATACAATGTTGGGTACATCACTGTTGCTGGATCCTGGATCCAAAGGTATTATACCTCGAATTTCTCAAGAAATCTTTGAACGTATTGCTGCGAATGGAGCCATATCTTCAGAAGTGGAATACTCCGTATGTGTTTCGTTTATGGAAATCCATTTGGAACAGATTAAGGATTTGATAGAGGTAGCCAATAACGAATTTGATAACAAATTCACTATACACGAAGACAAACTGAATGGTATTTATGTTAAAGGTTTAGCTTCCAAAGTGGTCACTAATGAGTTAGAGTTATTTGATATACTTACCAATGGGTTAAAATACCGTTCCATAGCATCAACACAAATGAACGAAGAAAGTTCTAGATCTCATACTATATTCCAAATCAAATTAACTCAAAAGCATGTTGAAACCGAAGTCATCAAACGTTCTAATTTGTTTCTTGTGGATCTTGCTGGTAGTGAAAAAATTGACAAGACAGGTGCTCAAGGTCAAACATTAGAAGAAGCTAAAAAAATTAATTCGTCATTATCTGCTTTGGGTAATGTTATCAATGCATTAACTGATGGGAAATCAACTCACATTCCTTATAGAGATTCTAAATTGACACGTATATTACAAGAATCAATTGGTGGTAATTCAAGAACATCGTTGATTATCAATTGTTCACCTTCATCGTTCAATGAATTGGAAACATTATCAACACTTCGGTTTGGTACCAGAGCCAAATCAATCAAAAATAGTGCACATGTGAATACTGAACTAAGTACAGCATCATTGAAAAACCGAATCAATCAATTGGAAAAAATCAATCAGAATAATCAAGGTTATATTAAACAATTGGAAGATGAATTGTCATCGTATCGTTCAGAGCCTAATTCCTCCCCACTGATGTTTTCATTGATGAGAAACAGTACTGCTACTGCCACAAGTATAGCCACATCTTTAGCTACTAAACCAAGTGCTTTCCAATCACGCTTACCAATTCCATCAACAGCTTCAATCATATCTTCCGCTGCGCCAAGTTTTGGTGGTGCTACTGCTAGTCAATTAAATGATGAATTGGACCGTCGTGATAAAAAAATTGAAGAATTGGAAAATTCTATATTAAATTTGAAAATGCAAAATTTGAAAACATCACATCAAGAAGAAAGCAAATTATTTTCATTGGAGAATTCATTACATAATATCAATAACAAATTGAATGAAGTTGAGTTGGTCAATATAAATTTGAGGAAACATTTATTGATTAGTGAGAAGATAATTGAGAGTAGAGATAATAAGATTAATAAATTGAAAGCTTCTTTGAAAGATCAACAATTATTAATATCTAGAGAAACTTTAGGTTTTAGAAACAGATTGGGTGAAATTCAAACGAAATTGGAAGATCTAAATAAATACAAAGAGGAAGAAATAAGTATTAAAAGAGAAACTTTATTATTACAACGTCAACAAAGTCTTAGTGGTGTTGGTAGACAAGATTCAATGTCTTCTATTGGAGATATTCAAAGTATCTCGGAATTTAAACCTGATCCAGAATTAATTGACAATACTTATGACCTTGATGACGAAGAGGATGATGATGCAGATCAATCCAATACGTTGGTGAATAGAAGTTCAGATGGACATGTTTCCAAGAATTCTTCATTAAAATTAGGTAGTGGTGAATCAGACAAGGAATCACTTCAAGAAGGATTTTCAATATATTCATCTAAGAAATTAAATGTTCAAGATTTCAGTGAACCACCACAACCACAAGCACTTGGTGCAAGTTTTGGCAACTATAAAACCAATGGAGGTGGAATTATGAATTTTCAACAAGAATATATTTCAATCAGTGAATTTTTAAAAGAAAGTAGAAGAAGATCATTATTAATTGCTAATCCAGCAACTGCCGGTTTATCTCAATCCACAATTTCATCACCTGCAATCCCACCAATTTCAGATTTGGATAGTTCAGATACATCAGGAATGTTTAGTTCTACATCACCCAAATCCACTAAAACTAACAGTTCTTCATTGGGTGGATTGAATCTTAAAATCGTTAAACCTTTGAGATCTGCAACTTCATTGGGAATCTTTCAATCCAATACATAAAATAAGATAAGTTAAAAGAAAAAAAAACCATTGTTTTTTGTTCTTATTTCATCTATGATACACCCAGCAATTATAAAGATTAGAATAGATAGATTTTGTATATTTCCGTTTTCGTTTTTTGTTTTGATTATTTTTTCAATTCTTAATTTTTTTATATTTTTACTTATTATAGGTTTTGTTGTTTCCGTTAATTATATATTATGTTTTTTTAACACTTTCATTTTTTTTTTTTTTGCAGCATATCATAACCAACCACAGCACCAACTCCAATGAAGTTCCTATTCATACCATTATTAATAACACTACCGTACATCCACACCAAAATAGTTGAATTAAACGATCCAACCCCGATAAACATCAAAGAAGAAGGTGATATCAAGCATTTTTTCCCGTCTGAAGATACCACCACTGGTTCAACTGAAAAATTAACATGTCGATATTTCACCAATGATCAACACTTATTAAGATCCAAATACATGACACAATTAATGTCACAAACTGTGAAATACGAAGACACAATCATTCGTATAAATTCCACCAATTCCACATACTATATCAATTCCGTTACTCCCCAAAATGTCGAATTAACTCAGATTGAATTTGGAACTATGAATTATATCAATGAGAATATCCCCATCAGTGGATGTTTACGAATGGAAAACGATACTTCATCCATAACATTACTCAAATCAAAAGGTGTATCATTATTCCTCCCTCTGGACATTTTTATCGGTATAAATGTATACGTTTTGGCAGCTAGTATCGACTTAGGTTTTAATGGATTGAGTTTGGTAGCGTACATGAGTAATAGTGTTACTTGTCGAGCTGGAATTGGTGAAAGGATACAAATTTTTAAAGATATACTGTATATTTCATTACCGGGTGCTAAATTGAGGTATATTGGTATTGATGGGAAGAAACAAAAATTGAAAGTTTTAAGTCAATGGAAACGGATTTTCACAAATGTTAAAAAAAAGGAATTGGGAGTATTGTTATTTGATTTGAATATGAATAAAAATATGCCATATTGTGAATCTCGACCAGAGTATTTAAGATGTAATG
>JAKTVG010000415.1:0-39534 GCA_030557085.1 Candida gigantensis
CCTTATGATTCCGCCGCTACACAGACTTGGATCACTTGTGGTGAATGTGCTACAACTTTGGGATTGATTGTATCAGCAATCAAATCTTTTGAAAGTGCCGTTCAAAGAGATCCTGCAAATGCTATAGCTTTGATTGGATTAAGTTCATCTTTAAGATTAAATGATATTAGTGTGAATGAAACTATTGGTTCACAATCAGCAATTGAAAAATTAACTAAATCACTTGAATCTTTCCCTGATTTATCAAAAGAAGCAAATATTTTTAAAGAATTATCTGAATGTTATTTATTGGTTGGATTAAATGATCAAGCTTATCAAGCTATTCAATCAGCTATACGATTGGCTCCTCAAGATCCTTCCTTGTGGTTATTGAGTTCTCAAACTTTGATTCGAGCAGGGGCAAGAAATCATGCAACTGGTAGTTTGGCTCATTGTTTGACTCTTTTACCAGATGGTAATTTTTCACCAACTGATATTGAAACTGCTAGAGCTGCTCATGCAGAACTAGCTGCAATTTCTGCAGCTGATGGTAATATAGAATTATCAATCAAAGAATTAAGAGCAACTTTGGAATTACCTCCTCCACCATTATCTAGAATAGAAGAATATGTTGCCTTGGTTTGTGCTCTTTCAACTGCATTGGAAAGAGATAATGATATTGCTGGTGCCATTAAAGCATGTGAAGATGGTGAAATGGTGGTTGGTAATTCTCCAAGAATACTAATGACTCATGCTTATTTATTATTATACACTAAAAATGGTGCTGAACAAGCAATTAATTTATTAAGTAAAATTGTTAGTTTAGAAAATGAAAGTTCAATTCAAGAAGGATCAGATTTTTTACCTTGGTATTTATTAGGAAGAGCTTATTCATATTTGGATCCTAGAGCTGCATATGATTGTTATCAAGTTGCATTAAGATGTGCTTCTAATTGTTCAATTATTTGGTTGGCCGTTGGTAAATTATATTTTGAATTGAAACAATTGAAAGATGCATTGGAAGCTTATTCACAAGCATTGAAATTACAAATGGGTGATGGTTCACAAGGAACAGCAACTGCTTGGGATGGATTAAGTTGTGTTTATGAAAGATGTGAAGATCAATTGATGGATGCTTCAGATGCTTGTAATAGAGCTGCTGTTTGTTTTAAACAAATTGGAGATGTTAAAAATAGTCAATTTTTTGAAGATAGAGCAATTGCTTTAGCTAAAGCATCAAATAATGGAGGTCCAAAATTAGATTTACGTGATCCACCTGAAGTCCCTGCATTTTTAATTAGAGAACTTGTTGCTCTAGCTCCTAATGAAAGAATCTCATACACACAACAGCAACAACAAGCACAACAAAGAGCACAAGAACAAGCCCAACAAAGAGCTCAAGAACAAGCTCACCAACAAGCTCAACAACAAGCACAACAGCAAGCACAACAAAGAGCTCAAGAACAGGCACAGCAACAACAACAGGCTGCCCAACAACAAGCACAACAACAGCATCAACAACAACAACACCAGCAACAACACCATCCTCATCATCAACCACCATCACACCATGAAACTGCACGAAATAGTCCACAAATTCAAATCCAAACACCACAACAACAACCAATTCAATATCAAGGACCTCCACCTCCACCACAGCAACAACAACAACAACAGGGACCACCTCCACCTCCACCACAAACTCAAGGACCACATCAACAACCATACCTTTATCCTATGCAAAAGAATTCTCCACGTCAACCACAATTGTCAACACCTCAAATACAGCATGGATGGTCGCCTCAACAACAACAGCAACAAGGACCTCCACCTCCACCACCAGTGCCCCAACAACAACAGCAACAACAGCAACAGCAGCAACAAGCCCCACCTCCACCACCTCTTGCACAACAACAACAACCACAACCACAACAACCGCAGCAATTTTATTATCCACCACAACCAATTTCACAAGGTCAACCACAACAACCTAATGGTGGTGCACCACATCGTTCACCGATGAATGGTCCACAAATGGTGCCTAATGGTAGTGCACCTTATGTGATGGGTGCACCTGGAGGACCTAATTCTGTTCCACCTGGTTATTATGGATATGTTCCTGTTCCTGGAGCAGTTCATAATCTGCAATATTCATCACCAAATTGGAGAAGGTAATAAATATAAAAAAAATATATATATCATACAGGTTATATACCAAGGGGGGGTTATCTTATTTATTTATATATTTATGTATTTATTTATTTATTTTACTTTTCTATCATTTTCTTCTTCATCGTAATTTGCAATATATATATAAATAAACATTTTTCTTGTTGTTCATTGTTTAATTAAATCTATAAAATCATACCATGTACCTATATTCAATTGATCCAACATTCCCAATCTTTTATAAATCTCCACAATTTTAGAATCTGCAATTGCACAAGGTATACCAGCGTATAATAAAGGTAATAAATCATTCCCACTATCACCAATATACATTATATCTTCACCATCATCACCACTTGCAATTGTCTTTACAAAATCTAATTTATCTTGAGATATCCTTATAATTTGATCTTTATTCCAATATCCAGTAGTTTTCTCATTTGAATCATCAAATATCAATTCATTTGTAATTATTTTAGAAACGATTATATTATTCAATCGTAAACTTTCTTTAATTAATATACTTGTCCAATTTGAACTTAATATAATAACTGGAATTTGTAAATCCTTACATAATTCAACAAATTCTTTAAATCCTTGACGAATTTCAATTTGGGAAGCAACTGATTGAATATCAACAATTGATAAATTTTTAAAAACTCCACTTTTTTCTAAATTTGAAATTGATTCTGATTCTATAGAGTTTATTTCCCTTTGGAATGATATTTCTTGATTTAGGGTTGTTCGTGATCCAAATGATTCAGTGAATGAAGCGTATTTGGAATAATATAATTGAGAGATTTTATTGAATTCAATTGGGTTTGTTTTGGGGATTAGATTGATTGTGTCTTTATACGTTATTGTTTCATCCCAATCTGAAATTATTAAACGGGGACGACGATATTGAGGCGGCGACGTACGGTTGAACATTGTTAAATTTCGTAGTATTAAATGTTTCTGTTTCATCATTAAAGGGGGGGGGAATTCAATTTTTTTTATGGGGGATTTTCGACCAACAGGTAATGGTGCACCACCACGTATTATATTTAATTTCACGCGTGATTGATTACCTATAAAAACAACATGAAATTTCCCTCCCAATTACTTTCATTCTTTTCACTTTTTCTTTCTGCATATATATATATATCCAAATTTTATAATAATGAGTGGATTCAGTCAATTAAATAACGTTCTTGGAGATCAAGCAGGAAATTTTGTTCAACAACAAGAAGAAAAATTAATTATTGCCCAAGTTGAAAATGAAGTTGAAGAAAGATTAGGTTTGAAACCTAAAAATGATTCTGGTATTGATAATTTCTTAGGTGGTGTAGTTGGTGGTAATAATTCGGGATCAGTTGGTAATATCTTAGAAGCAGTAGGTAAATTTGAAGGTGACCAAGGTCAAAGTCAAAGTCAAGAACGAGGTGAACTGAATAATGGTAATAATAATAGTAATTCCGAGGCTAATGTTATTGAAGGATTACTTGGCGCGGTTACAGGGGGAGCAGGAAATTCAGGGGAGAGAAATTAAAATTAATTCTATTACCACCCTTTGACATAGCTATCATCAAATATTGTATATCTTACTTTTATAACTTTTAGTGGGGGGCAATATATATACATGATTCATCATATTTACACCACTTTTTCTTTTATTCAATTGTATTATTATTTATTATCTCTCTATTCCAATGGTCTAAATCCAACTCCAACAGAAAGAAACAATGGGATGCGGATTTGTTCCTGGTCCATCGAGTTGGGATTGGGTTGCGCATTGAGAGAAGGAAAAGATAATTTTTATAATATTTCCTTGTCTTCTTTTACTTCTGGAACAACATAACTGTTTATCTACAAAAATCTGGGGATAATTATTATACAATATGAGTTCTTCTTCTTCTTCTTCTTCTTCGGAAAATAAACAAGAATTTGGTCAATTAGGTGACGTAAATAAACAAATTGATGAAAAATTTAATCATTCATCTCAACAACAAGAAGAACCTGAAAAATCGAACATTGGTAAAGTTGAAGGACAAGTAGGTAAGACTGAAGGACAAGTAGGTAAGACCGAAGGACAATTGGGTAAAGTAGAAGGAAAATTAGATAAGACCGAAGGACAAGTGGGTAAAACTGAAGGACAATTGGGTAAAGTAGAAGGAAAATTAGGTAAAGTAGAAGGACAAGTAGGAAAAGCAGAGGGACAATTGGGTAAGACAGAAGGACAAATAGGTAAAACTGAAGGACAATTGGGTAAAGTGGAAGGGAAATTGGGTAAAACTGAAGGACAACTTGGAAAAGTGGAAGGTGATTCAGGAGATCATCATCATCATCATCATCATCAGGAGAACAAGAAAAATTAATTAATTAATTAATTAATTAGTTAATATTATTACCCTTTATAGCAATCAATACTTTCTCTCTCTCTCTCACACTGTTATTTTTAGAACTTGATATATATATCAGTGGCAAATGTATAATCCATATTTATATATGAAATCTCTTTTTCTTTCTTCAATGTTATAAAACCACCACCATCCTCCTCATATCTCACAATGTCTAATCAAACACCAACAACAGAAAACACCACCACCAAACCAGAAGAATCAAAAGAATTTGATGCTAATGATTTAGCAAAACTTCAAGAAGTAACTAAAAAAATCCTTGATCCAAATAATAGTAATCCACAAATGGGTGAATATATTCAAAACACATTTGGATATATTGCTCGAGCAATGGTGAAAATGCAAACTACTAATGATAAACAAGCTACTGCTAAGGAAATAGCTGATGATTTGACTCAAAAATTTGATGATTGGGTTGAGAGTAGAAAAGCTATTGAAGCTGAAAATAAAAAGAAAGAAGAAGAAAAGACATCAACTACTACTACTACTACTAGTGATGAAAAAACTACATAGTAATGTTCACAATCCTTATATCCATTATAAGTATATTTTGATTTCATAACGGACTCAAACCATGTAGATGTTTTAATTTAGCAAGTGATATTGGGTAACACATAGAGTCAATAGTAAACGACTGAATGTAAATATGACATCTCTCTTGCAATAATATTTACAAAACACTTTTAAGTAAGGGTTAATACGTATATTCAAGTATACCAATCTGTAGAAGAAGAAGAAGAAGAAGAAGAAATTGGAAAGAGGTTTGAAATTTTTTTCGATTTTTTCAATGTGCTTTTTTTTTTCGTTACCTCTTCCCATTCCCATTCCTCATCTTAATAAAACATAACACCTACAATCAATAATTATCATCATGAGTTCAGTACCAGCTTGGAAACGTGCTGGGTTAAGTGTCAAATCTCAAGAAGAAGACGAATCATTATCCACAAAGAGAATCGAAACAGGAGATTTAACAACAAATGAAATCAAAAGAATAAGTAAAAAAAGGAAACATCAAGATGATTCCAAACATGAAAAATCTAAAAAACCTCCTAAAAGAGTGAAACTACCTAAGAAAGAAAGACCACCACCTCCAGTGAAAGATCAATTAACTTACTTGAAACAATTTGTTGATGATAAACCTAATTGGAAATTCAATAAACTGAAACAAAATTGGATACTAAAGAATATAAAAACCATTCCTGATGAATATGAATCGGCATTGGTGTCTTATTTAGCCACCCTTCAAGGTGGTTCAAGAGATAGACTCATACCTGAATTAGAAGCCGTTATATCTAAATGGAATGAACAATATGAAAAGGCCGAAAAGAAAATTGAAGAAGAATTGGCTAAACAACTGGAAAGCGATAAATCTGAAGAGAAGAAGACAAGTGATGAAAAGGAAGCTGAAGAGAAAGAGAAAGAAGAAGAAGAAGGGGATGTTAATTTGGAATATGCAGTTAGATGCAAAGCTATTCTCTCCAAGTTGGTTGACAATGATACTATAGAAGTGAAAGGTGAGTAATAGTTAGATGTATATTAATATACGAGCATAAAATTAATTTGCACGGAAATGGAATGCCACCCACCTTTTTTTCCTCAACAAACAGAACAAACAATATTAATCTCTCTCCTTAGTACTCTCTTTTTTTTTTAATTTCTTTCTTTTAGTTCTTTATCACATATTTCATTCAACTATCAATAACACGTGTCAATCATGCCTGAGATCAATTTAAATGTCTTCAGAGACAAGGCAATGGATGTAGACGCCGACATTCGATTCATGGCTTTGGAAGATTTACGTAAATATTTACAAGATGAATCGGTAGTTTCAGCAAGAACAACCCTGAATCAATCTTTAGAAAATATATTCCCAATTTTACTCAATATGTTAAGTGATCAAAATCCAGATGTACAGAGTCAAGCGATCAAATCATTTGAACCTATGGTTAGATATTTATCAAATGACACCCTTTTAAAATTGGTTACTAAATTATTTGCCCTTGTACAACAACAAAATAAGACTTCGAATGGTAATAAAACCGGGTTGAAAAGTTTCACTGTTTCTGTTCCTAATATGGCCCTTCGTTCATTATTTGCTCAATCTAACTCAAGAGATAAGTCGGAGTTTGTGGCTGATAAATTATCTAGTTCAAACTATCGTTTTGACACCCATTTGGCAAGATCGATTATGGATTATCTTATTCCTCAAATCGTGGGTAATCCAGTGACTATTGATTCAATTGAATTGTTGATTGATTTGATTACTGAAATAGGTTATGTTTTGAATCAAAATGAATTGTTGGAATTGTCAATATATTTAAGTAAAGTTGCATTGACTGAAACTGGTCTTATTGGGAAAAAATCAATGGTTGCGTTAGAAAGAGTGGTTGCATTGGTCCGTACAGATGTCGTTATTAATAAATTGTTAGCTAATATTGATAAACTGATTACAAAGGACAAATTGTTTATTATTTTCCAATTGTATTCTGTTTGTTTGAGACGTGGAATTCAACCACAAAATGTTCAGAAAATTTACAAGACCATTTTATCTACTTTAGATATAACCGGAGACAATGACGAGGATGAAGATTTTGATGTATTAGTCAAAGAAAACTCATTGAAAGATGAAGCATTTACTGCTTTGACTGATTTGGTGCAACAAAAGTTTTTATCAAATCAAAATACAAGTACACTTATTGAGTTGACGAAAAAGTATTTGAAATATGATCCGTCAGCACAAGATGTTGACTTTGATGATGATGATGATGAAGAGGATGACATTGATTTCAGTGATGATGATGAAGACGAAGATGAAGGTGATGGTGAAAATGACGGATCCTGGAAATTAAGAGCTAAAGCCGCAATTTTGGTACGAGTAATTCTTGAGACATTCCCAGACACACTTGAAACGCTTTCGTCTCAAGTGTTGTCACTTTTACCATTTTCCGATCTGAACGATCAAGTGGTTTCAGAAACAATCAAAAGTGCCATTGTTATCATCAGCTGGTCATCACCAAGAGACGCAGGTAATTTGCACCAACTTGGTCCAATCACTAAAAAACGTCTAGAAGTGGCCAAGGAAACTCAATTGCCATTATTCCTTAAACTAATTGAAAGTTTGAATCGTTTTGATAACGTTGGTTTAATCATTGAAGCATTCAAAATCTTCAAAACTAGAAAATTGACTACATCTGGATCTTTTGAATATTTGCAATTTTATTCAAGTGCATTGAAATTTCATGATCATTTCCCTACAGAAGTTATTGAATGGATGATTAAAGATTTTAGTGAAAATCTTAAAAATAAATCTTTTAATATGATTACTGATACTATTAAATGTTTACCTTCTTTATTCCATCAAGATAATGTTGCAGGGTTGAACAAAATAGTAGATTTGTTGATTGAAAAAGTTGAAAATACTAAGAAATATCCTAGTGATTTGGTTCGTCAATCGATTATTGCATTGGGTGAAGCATATGGTAAAGTTGATAACGATAAAATATTAGATACTTTTAAGCATTCAATTGCATCTGAAGGTACACAAAGAACTACCATTGATGTATTGAACAAAATCTATGCTATAGATATTTCACAAGAATACTCGTTGTTTATCCTTGATAAATTAAGTTCTTCAATAATGTCGAGTAATGAAGCAACTTCTATTGCATCTTTAGCATTGGTGGGTACAATTCTTGATCAAGTCCAAGCACCCATTGGAAGTTATAACAAGCTTGCTGCTAACTCTGTTCAATTGTTGAGTGTAACAAATAAAATCAATTATGAAAGTATTTTCCATATTTTTATCAAATTGGCTGATGTTATATTACAAGATGATAATAAACCACTTTTACTACGAACTATAGTTAAATTATCCAATGAAAATAAAATTGGAGTAAATGATGAAGTTTTTTTCCAATTTTTAGACGTTGCTTGTTTTAAAACACCTGGATTATATGAATATTTTGAAAAATCATTAAATTTAGATTCTCAATTAAATGCAAGAATTTTAGCTACTTGTACTATTCAAAATCAATTGGAAGATAAAGTATTTGCAAAAAGACAAGAATTTCAACAATTTTTTAAGAATGATATTAATGATTCTAAATTTGCATTTGTTATTTTATTTCTTGGTTATGTTGGTCGTCAAATTAGAATTGAAGAATTGGATATTCAAACTTTAATTGGACTTTTAAAAAATGAAAAACTTACAAATGATGCTAATATTTCAGCTACTTCTACCGCTTTAGGATTGATTGCTAAGATGCATGTTGATTTTGCTATTCCTGTAATTTTGAATGCTTATGAACAAAGTGGAAAGACAATTATTAGAGGTTCTTTGGTTGATTCCCTTTCAGTAGCTGTTGATGTTTGTAATGATGAACAAAAAAAAGTTATTTGGGATAAAGTTTTTAATTTCCCAATTGAATTTGATCATGAAGTTATTTCAGAATTGAGAAAATCTGGTGAATTATTAGGTAAAATTGCTCTTGTTGAAGATTTAGCATCATCTATTGTTACTGATAATTTGAAAACAATTTATCTTATTTTAGTGATTACTAAATCATTACTTAATAATCTTCAAGGAACTCATGTCAATAATTCATTATTAAACAATTTAATTAAATCATCACTTAATTGGCTTGATATACTTAATATAGATATCAGACAAATTATTGTGGGAAATTTACTTACTGGATTACATTCTAAACCTGATGTAATTTTACCAATTTTAAATTCCAATATACTTCCTAAAATTTATCAACAATTAAAAGCAGAAGATTCATTTAAAAAAATCATTGCAATGGGTCCTTATAAATATGTTTTAGATGAAGGTTTAGAAATTAGGAAACTTTGTTATGAATTCATTTATTCTATTGTTTCATTAGATTTTGAAATATTATCTAAATATAATATTGATGTTGTTTTAATTGCTCAAAAAATTACCGAATTTGGTTTAACTGATTCTCAAAGTGATATTATATTATTAGGATGTATTAATTTATCTAATTTTATTGAATCACAGAAACAAAGTACTTTAGAATTTATAATTAATGATGGAGGTAATGTATTAAAATTATTAATTAATAATTTTAAAGATCAATTGAATAAAAAATTACCGGCAAAGGCATCAGCTCAAGAAACTGAAATTCATGAAGAAAAAATTAAATCAATTATTAAATTATCTAAAAAATTTAATAATGTTATACAAAATGTGGAAAGTAATGAATTGATTAATTCTATTAAATTATGGAATGATTATATTTCTGAATTGGAGAAAAATTTTAAAGTTTATTATAATACTACAACAACAACTACAGATGATGTATAGAACAACCAACAAACTCGTATATTTTGTAGTCTTTTTTGTAATCTTTTTAGAATAAATAACTATTTACACTTTGAAGAGTACTCCTACTTGGATTAACTTTACATATTTGAGAAATCTTACTTAGATGTTGTTTAATCAAAGTTTTACTAATTGGTAAAGGTGTATCAACTTTATTCCAGTCCAAATCAAAATTCAAACATAATAAAATTAATGCTACACCAACACAAATATCTGTACCAGTATCACATAAAATCGTACATGGAAGAAGAAATTCGCCATTTTTAAAAGGAATTTCAGGTAGAATTGTACGTAATTTATTTGAACCTTTTTTAGTACTTGATATTGAATATTGAAATACTTTTTTATCTTTTGGGATATTATTTGTGATTTTAAAAATTTCATGAAATGCAAGAATATTGTTTATTCCTTGAAATGGAGCGTTGTTTGTTAATTTACCTATTGAAATACCTGTATTTCCAAGTTTAAACAATTCCATAGGTTTGTTGTTATTGTTATGGTTATTCCTATGTTTCAGTTTATAATATTCATTGATTTTGTTTTCTAATTCAGAATCAGTTGTAAATGATGGAATATAACCATTGATTAAAATATTAGGTGCAGTAGTAGTAATTATTTCCCAAAATTCATCAGGACCGAAATTTCCATCACATAATGTAGAAGGAACCCATAATTCATGATCATCCGCTGCTCCTTGTATATAATCACAAGTTATAATCAGCCCACCCTTGCTGGTTTGTATATCTATTCGTTTATGAACATCTACTTTTCTTGATGCAGATACACAACAAATATTATATACTGATTCATCCAATTTTTCAAAATTTCCAGCAGAACCGGGGAAATACCATGATGGAACTAATGGTTTATCTAATTTTTTGTATCCTTGGAGCAAATTCATGTTTTTAACAGTTGTTACGAAACCAGGAATGAGTTGAAGAATAGCATTCCATTCACTCTCAGGAACCAATCTAGAAGGTGGTGTCTTAAAAAACCAATCCTGGCCATCATTATCATTATTATCATATAGTATGGCGTTTAGTACGGCACACCATATAGGAATGGTTTTCAGTAATGCATCAGGCATGAGTTTCCCTCGTCTTGTTGAATCAACAATTATTATACCTCCATTTTGTATGATTATGGGGAGTAAATGTAAATTTAATCTTCGTAATGAAAAATTCCATACGTTGGTATGACCATCTGTTGATTTGAAATAACAAGTATCGAAACGGTCATTTGTGGGAACATACCATAATCCACATCGTTCATTGGGGATCAATGGATAGGTGGAATTTAATTGTTGATGGATTTTTTTGATGTAATTATGATCATGAATGATTGATTGTAATCTATTTTTTAATGATAATGATGATCGTTTCAAATCTTTTGTGATTTCATTAATATCATTATTTATATTGAATATAGGATCCATCTATATATATATAAAAGTAGTATTCTGTATACTATATATAATTTTTTTGTTTTGGTTTCATCTTTTGTTTAATCGTTTTCTTTTGATGGCTTGTAATCTTTTCTCTTGTTCCATCTCTCTTCGGTCTTCATTCTCCGCATCTAATCTTGATTGAAATTCTTCATCAAAAATTTCAGCTCCAGTAGCTTCCATATCATCAGAATCATAATCATCATAATATGAAGCAGCACTTCTTTTCTTCCCCTTATTAAACATGGCCCAAATTTCTTCTCTATTTATACCACCATCTTTTTCATACGCGTAAATATCTTCCTCTTCATCATCATCTACAAAATCACTCAAATCATCATCTTCTTCATAATCATTATATCTTTGTTCTTGTTTAACCTTGCGTTTGTCTTCGAGCTTTTGTTTTATTTTAGATGATGGTTGTCTCATAGGTAATGGTGCCTTCACCATAGGTTTGGATTGAATCGGTTGACGTATCGGTTGGCGAGATTGTGCTTTTGATGTTGGAGGAGGTCTGTTGGATGTAACAGGAGGTGGTGTATTTCGACGAAATGAATTATCTGTTCTTTGAATCGGTAATCTACTCTTTTCTAAAGGTTTTGACTTTACTTCTGGTGATTTACTCTTCTGTAGAAGATTTATAGTGAGATCATTTTGATTAATAGTAGATGCCTTTTTCATCAACTCACTATAGTTTAATTTCTTCCTAGGTTCCGTGTCTTGTTGTCTAGATGGAGGTGGAGGTGGTGGTGTTCGATGAGTGCCCCCGTTACGTTGTTGTTGTTGTTGTGTTTGATTTCTCCGACCATTTGACCTTGGCACGGGACTATTTGTTTTTGGTTTATTAGAAACTACTTTCTTAGGAGGCAATCCTTTCTTTTCTCTTAATTCTCTTTCCTTTTGTTCTTTTTCTAATCGTCGTTTTTCTTTTAATTTAGCAACAACAGGATCAATAGGACGATCTTGACCATAATTGGAATATTTATTCTTTGTTGTTGTTATAACTGAATTTTGATTCTGTTTAATTGAATCCTCCTGTTTGGGTTGAACTTTACCCTTCTTTTCAATTTGTTGAAGAATGGAAGAATAACTCATTCCTTTGGTTAGTTCCTCCTCAATAAGAACAAGATGAATGTTGTGTGACGTTGCGGTTTTTTAAAGAAAATCTTGAAACCTAACAGTTAAAGATGACAAAGAACAAAAGAAAGAAAATGTGAGAAAATTTGGAAGAAGAAAAAATGTATCATCACGTGCCAGACAGATATATGACGGTTTACACTCTTAGTATTATATTGATAAATAATCGAATGAATATAGGTAATTTATATATATATATATATGTACATCTACATAAATTAATCCTTTGGACCAATCATATTTTCTGGTCTAACCCATTGATCGAATTCTTCAGATGACAAAACACCCAATTCCAAACAAGATTCTTTCAAAGTGATTCCCTTTTTATGAGCATTCTTAGCAACTTTAGAAGCAGAATCATAACCAATCTTTGGATTTAAAGCAGTGACCAACATCAAAGATTCATGTAATAATTTATCAATTTTATCAGTGTTTGCTTCAATTCCATCAACACAATTTACTCTAAAAGAAGCAGCACCATCAGCAATCAATCTAATTGAAGATAATAAATTAGAAATCATCACTGGTTTGAAAACATTCAATTCAAATTGTCCAGATGCACCGGCAAATGTAATAGCAGCATTATTACCAAAAACTTGAGTTGCAACCATTGTCAATGCTTCATTTTGTGTAGGGTTGACTTTACCAGGCATAATTGATGAACCTGGTTCATTAGATGGTAATGCCAATTCACCATAACCACATCTTGGACCGGAACCCAAGTATCTGATATCATTTGCAATCTTGTACAAAGAAACAGCAATAGTATTTAAAGCACCTGAAGCTTCTACAATGGCATCATGAGCAGCCAAGGCTTCAAACTTGTTTGGAGCAGTCTTGAATGGAAGACCAGTCAGTTTAGCTACTTCTTCAGCAACTTTAGAATCCCAACCTTTCTTGGTGTTCAAACCAGTACCGACAGCAGTACCACCTTGAGCCAAATATAATAAATTTGGTAAAGTTTTTTCAACTCTTTCAATACCATTGGTCAATTGTTGTACGTATCCGGAAAATTCTTGACCTAAAGTCAATGGGGTGGCATCTTGTAAATGAGTTCTACCAATTTTAATGATATCTTTAAATTCTTCTGATTTTGCTTGTAAAGAATCACGTAATTTAGTCAATTCTGGAATCAATGAATTAGTGATTTCAGTGACGGCAGCAATATGCATGACGGTTGGGAAAGTATCATTTGAAGATTGAGACATATTACAATGATCATTTGGATGAACTGGTTTTTTAGAACCCAATTCACCACCCAAGATTTCAATAGCTCTATTTGAAATAACTTCATTGGCATTCATGTTTGATTGAGTACCTGAACCAGTTTGGAAAACAACCAATGGGAAATGATCATCCAATTTACCTTCTGCAACTTCAGTAGCTGCTTCTTGAATAGCAGCAGATAATTTAGGGTCTAAAGCTCCCAATTCTTCATTTACTTTAGCAGCTGATCTTTTCAAAATACCAAATGCTCTAACTACAGGAACAGGCATACGGGCAGCTTCACCACCAATTTTGAAATTCATCTTGGATCTAGCTGTTTGAGCACCATAATATTTGTCATTTGGAACTTCAAGTTCACCAAAGGCATCTGATTCAATTCTAGTGTCTTTAAAAGTGATTGTTGAAGTAGAAAAGGTTCTCAAAGGAGAAACAACTTTGAAGTTTCTGGATAATCTTAACATGGTTTTTGGTATGTTTGATTTGATAATGAAAAGAAAAGGAAAGAAAAAGTTATACAAGGGTAGTTGATTTAACTCGCGGATTTGAAATATTTTTCGTTGTTAGTTTCGTGGGGTCAACTGGGGTTGAATTGGGATTGGTGTGAAAAATTTAATTGGTGCGCGCCAGCCTGGAGAATGTCGGATTAATCTTTTAGTACCACCAGCCAAACAGTGGAACTAATTTTGATTGGTCCATTGGCCGAGACTTCGGATATAGACAAACAAACTACAATAATAAACCAGACAAACAAAATAAATAGGCTGCAAAATTTTGTATGTCCTAAATCTATTTCAATGGGCCTCTATATACAGTAAATGTTCTAAACTCATCTATACTTGGCCAATGCCAATCATGGTTCAGTTGTACTTTTGCATGATGTTGAATGTGTCTTTCTGCAAATTCAGTAGGCAATGCAGCTAATAATATTAAAAGTAAATTTTTACTTGGTTCAAATTCTAAATCTTCCCATGATTTCATAATTTTAGATAATTCAGAAATATAATCATATCTTGATAACATGGAGATATATTTGGTCCATAACCATTCATCTGCTAATATTCCCAATTCTTTGGATCCTATGTTTTTTTGAAATTCATGAATCGCAACTTGCGATGCTGTATATCCATCCCACGCTTGAGTTTCACCATCTTCGTATGCTGCTTGTAATAATACTCCCAAACACTTCTTATTGGGGGATAAATGTTTTTCCAAAAGCTCGGTTTTATAAATATGGAAAATATTGGTACGATTGGATTTACCTGCTCCTTCCATTAATAGACCAAGTTGTTGTACTGATGCAGTAGGGTATAAAGTAAATAAATATTGTTTATATTCATCAACATTATGGAAATGTTCCGGTGTTTTTGAATCGATATCCCAGGGAAGTTTTGTAGCTTTAAAATATCCATTGTGTGAATTCAAAGTTTGAATATATTTGGTTAGGAAAAATCTACTTGTGTTTATGTTGTTAACTGATCGAATCATATTTTCCAAAACATCAATATTCTTAACTGGTCGAGTGATTTCAGTGATTATATCACTGGTTATATTTACATTTGTCACCACCAATTTCTTAAGAATCGTTTCCGCTCGCGATTCATCAAGTAACCCCAATTCATTCAACTTTCTAATGAAAAACAACCATAATTTTGTAGATAAATCATAATTTTTAATCGCGACATTGAATACGTGGACCAATTCTTCTGGGGAATTAACAAGACACATTTGTGTAATATGATACGCCACCATTTCTTTCAGGGAAGTTGTTTTATCCATCATTAGAAACTTTTTCTCGGCGATTTTAAACAATTTCTCCCCCTTTTCTCGAGAAACTCGTGATATCACCATCGTTATACCCATATATGCTTTAAATGATAATTTATCAATCAGACTAAGGTACGTAACTAATAATTCTTGTACATTGGTGATATGAGTAGGTGAGATGTTTCTATATTTGGCAGAATAAAAAGCAGTATTCAAAATCATATCGTTTATAAACTCATCACCTAAATCAATGTTTACTCCTGTTCTGGAAGATTTGAAAAAATCAAATGACCCTTTAACAATTTGAGATAATGAACCAGGTTCAAACATTGTACTATAATATATTAAATTATCAAGTATTAGTTTTAAAATATATGTTTGGCCTTCTATTCGTTGTAATGCAAATAATTTCAAATTATGTAGCCATATATCTTTTTGTAATATAAATTCTTCTTTAAATTGTGGATTTCTTAATAAGACATCAAACAAAACAAATGATGGTGGTGGTGATGAATTTTTCAAATCTTTCAAATATGAATAACTTTCAAGGATCGAATTTGCTTTTATCGATTGGATCCATATTGAGAGATCTTCAATGGTATAATCTTCTTTCAATCGTTCAGTTAGTAGTTTAAAACAATGTAATGGAACAATAAGTTTATCGGTACTTGTTCCAGTGATTCCACTAATTATATCCGCATCTTCACTTGATAATTCAATATTTTCATTACCAAGTTGTCGATGTAGTTTTTCAAAAAATGATTCCGATTGTCGTGAGTTATCAATGATAGAAAGTAAATGGAAAGTAACTGATTCCAACATTAATTTCAATTTTTCCCGTGAGTTCTTTAAATTAACATCTGTATTCACAGTCATAACCTTCTTCTTGTACTTCATATTGAACATGTGGGTAATGGGTAGATATTCCATCTTGGGTTGAATCTTTATATGGGTTTGATTATGTTCTGTGAGATGATTAAAGAGCTTTCTCGGCACTCTGCCAATTGATTTATGTGCAAAAATTGATTTGTGCCGTATCCCCAGTAATGCAGGTATGTTTGACGGTAGTAGTAGTAGTCGGCATCTTTGTAAAACTACCCCGGATATCATTGTTTATATCATAATTGATAATTCCTTGTAGAAGTTCTGCAAGATTTTTTATATTTTTTTTTTTCTTCTTCCAAGATTTTTCAATTCCTCGCTCATCCGAATCATTCATGGAGATACGATAAGTAATAATTACTTATCCATCATCATCATTTTTTTGTACCATTATGGACAATCAAAATCCGACTACTCATCATAAAGAACTACTACAGGGGATTGACATTTCAGAGGATCCATCTCGCAGAAGACGACGAGGAGAATCTCATGATACAGACATCGTAGGGGATGACGACACGTCCGAATCAGATGAATTCGAAGACGTGGATTTAAATATATGTGACAGCGATTCAGAAGATTTTGAAGATGTTGATATTAGTAACCCAGTTATTGAACCACAGAATGATACATTGGTGATACAGATGCAAAATACAAAGGAAGAAGAAGAAGAACGGCGGAAGAATTTGATTAGTCTTGAAGAGAGACATAGACGTGTTTTAGTTCATAAAATGTACATCATTATGATTTTGATACATGGAAGCATTAGGAATTTATGGTGTAACAATAAAGAACTATCCAAGAGTTTGAAAGCCAGTTGTGTTACGTCTCAAATCATGCAATTAATACAACCAACAGAAAATTGTCTGGATCAAGTCAAATCACGAAGATTATTAGATGGGTTGAAAAAATTAATGATTATATATCTGGCGAAATTTAGAGTGATTTCACAAGGAATGATAAGGAAAGATTGGGATGAACTTACAGCTACTCAAGATTCAGATATTGTGGGGAAAAAGACATTTAAGAAATTGGTAAGGAATCTTCGTGGAAGTAGAGATTTGGGTGCACAGGCATTTGTAATACTTCTTAGAGGATTAGGATTGAATGCACGATTAATACTTTCAATTCAAGCACCTGATTATACAAAGATAACATTACTGTCAAACTCAATGGAGAAAACTGGTGTCGTTGAAAAACAAACAAAACGAAAATCAAAACCGACATTTGTGGACTCGGAGTATCCTATATTTTGGGTAGAGGTATGGAATAAGTATGCACATCAATGGGTAAGTATAGATCCAATTGTGATGAAAATACTTGAAGTGTGTCCAAAGAGAAAGAAATCATCATTTGAACCACCTTCAAGCGAAGAACGAAATCAACTTACATATGTTCTTGCATTTGATAAATATGGTCGGGTCAGGGATGTTACGAGAAGATATAGTTATAATTATAATGCCAAAACAATTAGAAAACGGATTGAATTTAGATCAAATGAAGATAAAACATGGTATCAGAAAACTATCCGAGCTTGTGATTATAAAAGAAATTCTTCGAGTGTATCAGACATTTATGAACGGAAAGAATTCCATGATCGTGATTTAGCAGAAGGGATGCCCAATAATATGCAAGGGTTCAAGAATCATCCAATATATGCGTTGGAATCGCAATTGAGAGTAGATGAGGTCATTTATCCCATGGATGAATCTAGTAAATGTGGAACATTCCGTTCCAAGAAAACCTCCTCAAAAATTATTGCAGTGTACAAACGAGCTTGTGTGCATCGATTGAGAACAGCAAAAGCATGGTATATGCGCGGGAGACAATTGAAAATGGGAGCTATGCCGTTGAAAGAAAAGGGAGAAGATGGTCGTTTATATGCTGAATTTCAAACACAGTTATATTTGGCTCCAGCTGTTCAAAATGGGATTGTACCTAAGAATCAATATGGAAATATCGATCTTTACACGAAAACTATGTTACCGGATAATGCAGTTTTCATTGAGATTGATGATCGATTTTCAATGAAGTTACTTTTGAATGCGGCACATTTATTAGATATAGATTATGCAAAAGCCATTGTCTCGTTTAATTTTAAGGGTAAAAAGAGAAAACAGAATGTTACTGCTCGTGAGGGTGGTATAGTTATATCAAAGGAGTTTGAAGAAGCTATGAAACTTACATTGGAAAATCTTTTGGAAGAAGAAGAAGAGTCTGCGAGAATTTCGTCGGAAACTAATGCTTTGAATAACTGGAAGTATTTTTTGTTGAAATTGAGATTGGAAGATCGTTTGAACCGATCGCATGGGATTATTGGGAACGAAGATGAACAGCTTAGCCAAAATGACGAAGAAGAAGAAGAAGAAGAATTGATGTCCTATGGTGAAGGAGGATTTATTGTTTCGGACGAAGAGCCCGAACAAAAGCAAGAGGAAGATGATGATGATGATGATGAGTCATTAAATGGAGGTGGATTTTGTGATTCGGACAATGATGCAAAACCTGAACGACCGGCTCGAGCTACCAAATCCAGCTATTATGAAGAGGAGGATCAGTTTGAAGACAGCCTGTCGGAAGCGCAAATTGAAAGTGATTCAGATATAGAGTTTGACTACGAAAGTGAATAGATCATACAACAATGTATCAAAAAACATTATAATAAATTCTAGTTTATTCATCGTTAGATGATGTTCATTCGTATTTTTTCTATTTTTTTTTCTTCGGTAATTACTACTTTTTTTAGATTGAAATATTGACGTAAAAATGTAATAAACATCATAATAAGAAATAAAGTATGCATAAAAGGGGGAGAGTTTTAAGCAAGTTACTAAGAATTGGTGATCCTTTTGCGGAATCACATACCTAGATAGATTTGATTATGTTTCTACTTTGAAGTAGTTTGATATTATTTGCAATAGAAATATTATAACTCCGCTGTACACCTGCTCTTTCTCTTTCCTAATTTGGTCCCCCGTCCCCAGCAGCAAGGGAGGGAAAGAGATTTTGAAAATTTTTGCTTACAAATCGTTGTAACCATGTATTTGAGATGAGCATAGTGGTGTGGCGAAAAGCGCATATACATATGTATATGTTAGTGCCATGTTGCAGTTGCAAAAATGGTTACTAGTGATGGCATACATACATATTTCACGTGATATTGAAAAAGAAATAAAAAACGTCAACGGGGAATCGGAAGAAGCGCCTCAGTAGTCAGTGAATAAGCGCAAGGCGCAACGGGCGCAACGCGCATCCACAGATCGAGAGCAAAAAAAAAAAAGAGGGAAGATTTTCGCTTGCAATTTTTTTTTTAATTAGGTGCGAGTCATATTGAGTTTTTATTATATGTGGTATTATATCACCATCCTTAAGAATTATTAATAAGATTTTTTTGTACTATATATACTTTGGATCTCCTTCCCTTTCCATTCACCTCCTAAATCACATTTCATATTTATTTGGAGCTTGTATGAATAATCAAAAACAACAACATTATGTCAAACTCGGTAGCTGAAAATGTCTTGGGTACCATTGGTACGGTATTGTGGTGCATTCAACTTATACCCCAGGTTATTAGAAACTATCGTACCAAAGATTGCGAAGGTTTACCTCCTTTAATGATGTTTTTATGGGCTGCTAGTGGTATTCCCTTTTCCGTTTACTTTATTGGTATTGATGGTTCTATTCCTTTAAGAATTCAACCTCAATTATTCACTTTTTTCTGTACAATATCATGGATTCAAACCTTATACTACCCTCCAAAGAAGATCCCACTCACAAAATTGATAATTTACGTGTGTTCATTTATAATTATATCAATAGGGTTGGAAGTTGGGTTGATATTAGGGTTGAGACCTTTATACAGAAGAGGTATAGAATGGCCAATGTTGATTGTGGGGATCATTGCATCGGTATTATTGGCAGTTGGATTACTTCCTCCTTATTTCGAATTGGCAAAACGTCAAGGAAGAGTAGTTGGTATCAACTTTGTCTTCCTTTCTTTGGACTCAGGTGGTGCAATATTCTCATTGTTGAGTGTGGTTGTGGGTAAAATGGATATCATGAGTATAGTGTTATACGCAATTGTGTTGGCTCTAGAGATTGGTATTTTCACAAGTCATTTTATATGGTGGTTGAGAATAGGGAGAAAGTTAGATAATGAATCTCTTGAAGTAGAGAAACAAATTGAAACTTCAAGTACTGAAGATAAGAAAAGCGACGTAGAAGTCGTTTGATTGTATAGCTTTTTATTTATTTAATATTTAATATAACATTTTTGATATAGATTTTGAAAGCGAATTAAGTTTCTACCTAGACCAAGCTCCCAAATAAAGGAATATCCCAAAACTGCCATCCCTCGGATCAGAACGTCACTATTAACTTATATCTTCACAATATTGTTGCATAATCTCCATTCAATTCCTAGACCGTACCTTACTTTTCATGGATAGCTGAATCGTTTAGAAGTCGTGGCGAGATTTTGTTCCAAACAGTTTGCATACTTTTCTACACACTCACTCGTACCGTCCTATCTCTCTTCAAAAAACTTAACAGCTGCTTGTAATGGAAATTCGTAGTTGCCAAAATGCACCGTATGCAATTCTGTCAAATCAGACAAGTTTGTGTTCTTCATATGCTTGATACACTTATCGAGACTAAAGTATCGGAGCAGTTTTGGAAATATGAAATTGTCAAAATTTATTTCCGTAGATTCTAACATTAACACAGTTAACTGAGGCGGTAATATCAATTCAAAATGGTCAAAATGGATTTTGATATTCTCTAATACCAATTTATTCAAATTACTAGGCAATATCATCTTTTTGTACGTCCAATATATATTCCCTAGTGTGAGATCTTTCAAATTTTTAGGAAAAGAGACAAAATCTTCAACCAGAGTGCAGACAGCAAAAATAGTCAAAGTAAGTTTCTCCAATTTCGGAAAGTTATTTTCATTATCAAATGGAGAACCAAAGACTTTTTTCACAATTATTTCAAGAATTCTTAAATTCGAATTTTTTTTCAAGCTATCGATGTTGATTGCTCCATCCTTATTACAAAATTTCACATGTTCAAGTGAATTGGGTAAATTAAAATTCCGAAGATAGTATAATAGCCCTTGCCTTTCAATATCTAAAGATAGGTACTTCAATTTATCCAATTTAGTTAAAATCAATTTCGGTGGGATCGATTCATGATAAAAATGAAGTTTCAATCTGTTTAAATCATGTGGACCAAAAGTCATTATTTTATCATTTCTACTCGTGCCCAAATACAAATTTTCAACACCGGCTGGAATAAAATTGATTTCATCTTCCAAAGTGCATACAGGACTTACATTAAGTTTTTTCAAATCTTGAAATTTCGGTAGTTTGAGCAAATACTTTAGTAAAATCACTTTCCCGCATCCGCTGATATTAAGTTCTTGCAACGTGTCAGGTAAAAAGTCAAGCATTTTACCGTTATTACCCAACAATTGTACACCAGTAACATTAAATTCAAATAGAATTCTTCTTATATTTCTCAAATAACGATCGTCAAAGATAACAAAGCCAACAATAATTGTTTCAGACTTTGGCAAACATTTTTTATACTGGTTTAATACCTTTCTATGTCCAACATTCTTCAAGATTCCACATTTTGCATCTCCATCAAAATAACGAGGATAAACATTGAATTTGTCGATAAATTTTTCAAGCTGATTCATATCTTTAAATGATGTTGGACATCTTCGTCCAATAAAGCAATCTTTGCAATTACTGACACATCGTTTACCAAAATTGTCGTAGTAACTGTCAATGCGAACCAGTCTCATTAAGTAAGATGCAATATGTGACAGTAAAGATTTGACTTTTAACATCCGTATTAATACACATTTAGGAAGTTGTTCATATACCAATTCACATAATTCAGGAGGTAAGTTTATTAATATACTGATATAGTTCATATTTGAATTCTAAAATCTGTGATTAATTATCTAGTTTGATATTCTAAGTCTATTTTTTGCAAAGTTGTTGGAGATGAATGGGGAAAGATAAATGAGTATTTTCAGGTAATACTTGTAGAGAAAAATCGGAAAAGTCGCAACAAAACACAACTCACTAACAAGAGGTTGAAAATCTTAGATCAAACCGAAAAAAGCAGGATTTCCATCTATATATGATAAATGAATGTATGCTGAAAATCCCTCATTGAGAGAGAGACCCATTGAAGCAATAGGTGAGGAATATTAAAAATGTGTTATAAGTTATGCCATTGCGCTAGATGGCAATTACTTTTCTTGAAGTATGAAATAAACTGTGTCAAACTCAAGTAGCAGAATAAATTTGTCTTTATATGTCTCACTTCAATTAACATGGCAGATATGATTTTACAAGACTATTGAATGTAATTTCATCGCGGAAAACTGTTGGTCAACACAGGTACGAATGTATTCAGGAATTCAAAGTCATATACTGGTACTATGTTTGTCATTTGACATGCTATTATTAGGGTCATAAGCTTGCCTACGTAATCTATATAAATAGATAGTGTTGCTATCAATGTGATCATTGTAGTTAGTATCTCTTTACCAATATCAAATATCAAATAGCGGTACCGGAAATGTAAATATTCAGGTCACAATCTTAAATGCTGTACTGTTCACTTGAGGTCATTTATTCGTGATATGATTTAATTTTCATTGGGAGCTCAATCGTTCAGTAACCATGGCTGGATTTCGTTTGAAACACCTTGCAAAATATTCTGCACACTGACTTGTCCCATCATATATCTTTTCAAAAAACTTAACAGCTACTTGAAGTGGATATTCGTAATTGTCAAAATACACCGTATGCAATTCTGTCAAATCAGGCAAGTTTGTGTTCTTCATATGACTGATATACTTATCGAGACTAAAGTATCGGAGCAGTTTTGGAAATATGAAATTGTCAAAATTTATTTCCGTATATTCTAACATTAACACAGTTAACTGAGGCGGTAATATCAATTCAAAATGGTCAAAAGAGCAATGGGATAGTACCAATTCATTCAAATTACTAGGAAATATCATCTTTTTGGATTTCCAATATAAATCCCTTAGCGTGAGAGCTTTCAAGTTTTTCGGAAAAGTGACATCTCCAAACAGAGTGATGACTCCATTAATGGTCAAAGTAAGCTTCTCCAATTTCTGAAAGTTATTTTCACCATCAAATGGAGAACCAAAGACTCGATGCACAATTATTTCAAGAATTCTTAAATTCGGGATTTTTTTCAAGGGATCAATGTTGATTGTCGTTCGTCGATTACGCAATTTCACATGCTCAAGTGAATTGGGTAAATCAACATCCAGGAGATAGTATATCGGTATTGATATATCAATATCCAAAGATAAGGACTTCAAATTATTCAATTTAGTCAAAATCAATTTCGATGGGATCGATTCCTCAAAAAAGTGAAGCAGCAAACTGTTTAAATCATGTGGACCAAAAGTCATCATTTTATCATTTCTACCCGTGCCCAAATAAAATTCTTCAACACCGGCTGGAATAAAATTGATTTCATCTTCCAAAGCACATACAACATTTAAATCAAGTTTTTTCAAATCTTTAAATCTTGGTAGTTTGAGCAAACACTCTAGTAAAATTACTTTCCCGCATCCGCTGATATTAAGTTCTTTCAACGTGTCAGGTAAAAAGTCAAGCAATTTACCTTTACCTAACAAATCTATACTCCTAACGTTGAATCCTAACATAATTCTCCTCAAACTTCTCAAATTACAATTATCAAAGATAAAAAGGCCAACAATAGTTGTTTCAGACTTTGGCAAACATTTTTTATACTGCTTTAATGTCTTTTTATGTCGAGCATTCTTCATGATGTCACAATGTCCATCTCCATAAAAATAACGAGGATACACATTGAATTTGTCGATAAATTGTTCAAGCTGATTCATATCTTTAAATGCTGTTGGAAATCTTCGGCTAATAAAGCAATCTTGGCAATTACTGCATCGTTTACTAAAATTGTTGTTGAAACTGGAAATACGAACCAGTCTCATTAAGTAAGCAGCAATATGTGACAGTAAAGATTTGACTTCCAACATCCGTATTAATACACATTTAGGAAGTTGTTCGTATACCAATTCACATAATTCAGGAGGTAAGTTTATTAATATACTGATATAGTTCATTGATCTGAAATATTTGATGAATTATCTAGTTTGATATTCCAAGTCTATTTTCAAAAGTTGTTGGTGATGCATTGGACAGATAAATGAGTATTTTCAGATACTTGTAGAGAAAAATTTGAAAAGTCGCAACAAAACATAACTTGCTTTCAAACTAACAAGAGAGGTTGAAAATCTTACGTCAACCAAAAAAAAAAGCAAGATTTCCACCTATATACAGTGTGTTCGGAATGAAGTTCGCCCCACAAAAATACCAATTTCGCTACCCCCATGTAATTAAAGTCGCTCACGAAAAAATCGAAGTTCGTCCCACGAATTTACGAATTTCGTAGGACCACCCATGGAGCAAAAGTCGTACCAGAAAAATTCCAAGTTCGTACCATCGAAAGAGAGAACTTCGCGCCAGAAGTGTTCTAGACGTTCGCCCTGCGAACGAAAAAAGTTCGCTTCCACGTCCATATTAGTTCGTGCGCTGAGACTCAAGAATTCGTAATCTTAGCAACAAACATTCGTCCTCCTCAGACATACACTATATTTCATGAAGGAAGATGCTAAAGTATGTTAGGTGGAAACCACGCTTCTGAAGTACAGTATGGACCAGTCAATAGTAATATCTTGTCTCTAGTCATCGAGTAGTTGTGTGGCGAAAACTTGATATTAGAGAGCCAACTGCAGAGTCTCCTAGTGCGAACTATTTCAATATGATTATGGGTTCCACGCTCCTTGTTTCTTTTGATCTTTTTTTTTTCTCGATTTTCCCAAGTTACCTCCCTTGGCAAACCCGAAAATTTTACAAAAAGCACCGTATAATCACCAAATTCAATAATAATGCTTTTAATTATATTTTATAAAATGACCGTAGAAACAAATATAATCTATTTCTTCAATAGAAATATACAAAAATATAAGCCCAACAACTATTAAACAACGATTTATGGAATACACAATTTTGATCATAATTAACGAAAAAACCCTAAAATGTTCTGATTTAAGAATCTTAATTTAAAATACTACTTAAATACTACGTAGTTGATCATTTAAAATTATAGAATTTCTTTTGCATTCTGTAATTAAAGGTCGAAATGAAGGAAAGGAAGTCGTAAATTGAATTTTTTTCCAAAAAAATGGAAAAAAATTTCGCTGAGAAAAAAGATGAAGTCACGTGACTTTGCAACTAATATACCAGTGTGTTCGTTCGCGAACGTTTATACCAACTGTAGCGCGAATTTCGATTTTTTTTTCGAGCAACTTTGGTACTACCACCCACACGAAATTGAAAAATTTCTTGGGCGAAATTCGTACTCGTCCAGGGCGACTTTGTTTCCTACACTGATGCGAAAAATTCGAATTTCTGTAGAACGACTTTAATTCTATGGGTGGTGCGACTTTCATTCCGAACAGACTGTATGATAAATGAATGTATGCTGAAAATCCCTCATTGAGAGAGATACCAACAAGAGCAATATGTGCGGAGCATTATAAGCGTGTTATACGTTATGCCATTGCACTAGATGGCAATTACTCTTCTTGAAGTATGAAATAAACTGTGTCAAACTCAAGTAGCCGTTTAAATTTGTCTTTCTATATCTCTCTTCAATTGCCATAGCAGATATGATTTTACAGGACAATTGAATGTAATTTCATCAGGGGAAACTGTTGGTCAACACTGGTGCGTATGTATTCAGTCCACGCGTTATTACTGTTTTCATAATCATGCGTACGTATATAGATATATAAATAGATAGTGTTGCCTTTAATGCGATCATTCTCGTTAGTTTGTCTTCAATAGCGCTATCAAAGATGTAACTAGATTAGAATCTTAAATGCTGTACTATTGACTGAAGGTCCGCTATTCTCAATATTCTACAATTTCCATTCAAATAACACATTATATCCTATCATTCATTTAAAGCACGCATCAATTTCTCTGTACTGTATCTGCTTCCATCATGTATCTCTTCAAAAAACTTAACAGCCAATTGAATTGGTAATTCCACATGGTTAAAATAGACCGAAGTTAATTCTGTCAAATCAGACAAGTTCGAGTTCTTCATAGAGTGGACGATATCACGGATCTCAAGGAATCGGAGCAGTTTTGGAAAAATCAAATTATCTAAATTTATATCAAAGATACAGAGCTTTAATGCAGTCAATCCAGGAGGTAACGCTAAATCAAAATCTGGAAAAGAACATACCATTGTTGTAAATGAACCTAAGTTTCTTGGTAATCTCATTTTACTAGGACTATCCTTGTAATCCCACAACTCAAGATTTACCAAACTTTTAGGAAATACCATCTCTTGATCTTCAGACATGCAACTTTCAGCATGCAAATGCAAATTGTTCAATTCTGGGAAGTCATTTTCATCAATAAATGGTAAACCAATGACTTTCCGTCCGGATATTTTAAGTTTCTGTAGATTAGGTAAAGTTTTCAACCTATCAATATTAATTTCAGCACCACCAGAAGATAATACTAAGCATGCAAGTGAAGTAGGTAAATCAAAGCCCTCAAAACTGCATTTCTTCTCATCATCATTACCATATATTTTTAGAGTTTTCAATCTCCCCAATTGAGAGAAAATTAATTTTAACGAATCAAATCGACCTGAAAAACCAATCAGAAATTTTCTTAAATTGTATGGAATATGTGACCCAAATGTTACTATGTCATCGAATTTAAGACGATGTAACTTCAATTCTTCGACACTAGGTGGGATACAATTGATTTGACTTTGCACATCATCAACGATTCCTAATTCAAGTGTTTTCAAATTGTCAAACCTCATTAGTTGGAAGGAGCCATTTACTCCTAATTCATTTGGATCCGATATACACAATTCTTTTAATGCACCAGATAAATAGTCAATAAATTTATAGTCACGGCCGTCTAATGATACACCTGTGATGGTAAATTCAGAAGCAAGTTTCTTGAAGTTAATAAAGTTACTCTCGTTATCTAACCAAACATGGGAGACGGATGTTTTTGATTTTGGAAAACACGTCTTGTACTTCTCCAATACAGAATCATTTTCGACAAATTCAAGAAACTGAGATTCGTAACCCACTAGATATTCACGAGGGTACACCTTGAATGTTGTGATAAACTCATAAAGTTCATCGGCATTTCTGAACTTTGTTGCCTCATCTCGTCGACAATCCCAGCAATTCGGTAACGGCATATGCCAGCTGGGTCTATGATGAAACATGACTTTTCTCATTAAGCACTCCGCAAGTCGTGGTTGTAAAGCTTTGTATTCTAACATATCCATCAATAAACATCGTGGAAGGTGTCGAAATACCAAATCACACAACTCAGGCGGTATGTTTATCAATATACTAATACAGTCCATTGATCAGAAAATATAGACAGTGAAACGGTACTTCAACTCCAAGGAGGTACTCTAAGTATTGGTAGGATTGATAGAAAATGCCCCAGTGAGGTGCGATTAGTTGACAAGGAGTTCGCGTCTGTTCTGAAGTATCTCAGTCACGTGCACTTAATTTTTCAGTGCTCAGTTTGTGTATGTGCGGATTTACAAGTAACAATTTGGAAAACGAAAAACCAGCAAAAACACAACCGAATATATGTACTTTTTCCTATAACTCCTGCAACCAACCATCAAAGAAATGGTATGTTTTTGTTAAATAATAATAATTGATAGAGTGAATACTAACTTGTTCAAAGTCTTCTTTTATTCCCTTGAATTTTTTGGAAGATACTGCTTCAAAGAAAGATCTCGAAGAAGAACATACACGAGAATTACAAGTAGAACAAGCGTACAAGTTATTTCAGACAGCATTGAAATTTCAAAAACAAAAACAATATGATTCATCATACAAAGTTTACGAATCATTGTTTAAATTGGACATCATTTCAAATCATTACTTTGAAGAAATAGATTTTATACGTGGATTGCAAAATGGATCTCAAAACTCGGTCCCTGACGAATTAACGCTATTATCACCAAACGTCAAATCACTCCGATATTTAATATTTAGAAACAGGGGATTCCTATACTTGGATATATTAAAGAGTAATACTGAGGGCATGGCTGAAGACAAATTGAAAGAGTTGTTTTACCCATTAGTGGATGATTTATGCATTGCATTATTGTACAATGAAGCTGATGAAATCTTATTGGAAACATTATACGATATATTTAGTTATATTGGTTCTATCAGATTGGCAAGATTTGTTTTGGAATATTGTTTAAGTTCTCAGACGGAAAGTGATGATTTATCTGGTTTACTCCCTCCAGATAAAGTGGCATTGTCGAAATACACACAATTGTTGGAGGATCTACTGTCAGGGAAAGCAACTCAAAAGAACTTAAACCACCTACTGTTTTTAGAACCTTTAAGACAAGATATAGTGGCACAACAAGATAAGATCAAGTTGAAGAATCTGATAGTCGTTAGAAGCCTGTCCAAGAAATGGGTAGATTTAATAGACGCAATCAATTCAAAATTGAAGGATAATCAAGATGAAAATAAGATTGAAGATGTAAATCGTCCCAGAATCAAAGCATATGAGCCATATGTATTAAGTGAAGAGACAATTGATAAAGTAAAGGTGTCATATGGCAATAAAGAAATATCAGAAAAGATAGAAGTCGAGACTGTACTGGAACAACCACAAGTGGTAGAAGCCAAAAAGGTTGAAGATGATAACAGAGTGCATAGAACTTCCAAAAGATTATCTAGGACTGAGGAAGAATTAACTCCAATTGAATTGACCAAAACGCATTTTGCCAATATCGATTTTTTCAGACAACGAGTTATACAAACCATTCCTGAGTTTGAAGTTTTTGATATTTCACTGGTGTATCTCGAAGATGTCGACACGCATCAATATATTAAAGATTTTAAAAACCTCATTTGCAATTGGACAGATCAGTACTCCAAAGCGATATTAAGTTACGATACTGGTGTTTCACAGGATGAAAATTTAAAGCTATTGGGCTTGTTGAGTGGGTACGGTAAGAATGATGAATTGATGGAGAAAGATATTCCAGTTCTTGAAGAAATTGATTTAAAACTACCAGAAGTTAGCTATGTCGAGCTTAAAAGTTACATTATCAAATATCTTTTGTCAAATATTATTGATACGAAATGGGATCCTAAGTTGTACCGAAAATTGGTAGAATGGATTATCCAATTTGAGGGTCATTTTTACAGAAACAACTTGGAGGTGGAAATAGCTGTCGCTGTATTGGAAGTGTTAGTTGATGCGTCTATCAGTATGGATTTGCACATTAAAGATTCCATCAACAATCGATTTAACAGAGCGGTCATTAATGGATTATGTCAAGATTTTCTCAGACTCAATGACAAAATTAAACGATGGATAGGTCACATTGAAGAATTTGCAACAATCGATTCTGAATTACTTGCTCGATTCAAGTGGTGTCAAATAATCCATGAAAAGGCACAAACCAAATCTTGGAGTGACAAGCATCCTGTGAAATATAAGTTACAAGAGTTATTGAAGGTGTTGGACACAAAAGTGGCGTATCCAAACTATAAGAATTTTATAAATCTAAGCAAAGAGAGTATTAACAATCAGTTAACTATGATATCCGTGCTTGCCATATTTTGGAAAATTTTAAGTACTTCGACAACGGATGACAATAATGATGCCATTGGTTTACTTGAAGATATATTGTTAGTGCAAGACAAAAAGAATAATGAGGCGATTATGTCTATCAAAAGTTTTCTAAAGAAAACATCCATTGATATGAGATTGAAATTGTGGAATATTCTTTTGCTGTTTTATCAACTGAGCGAATTGGGAGATAAACTTTCTAGAGGATTTCAAGAATGTGTTTTATTTTTAAATGATTACTTGATGAATGAGTACACCACTTTGGATGAAGAAACAAGATTGGTTACGTTGCTGAAAATTTTGGGATTCTATGGTAGTAGTGTATCTTTCCTTGTTAAACTGCTTGCAAAATCTAAATGGGATTTACTTCATCCAATTAAAGTTCAAACGCTAAAGCCATTATTCGAACTCAGTTTATTATTTGAGATACACGAAGAAGCTAGCTATATATCTTCGTTACTGACATCAATCAAGGAGAAATCAATACCATCGTATGATCATTTAACCAATATGCTATTGAAGACGGTTGTTGTGATACTTGCTTGTGTCAGTAATTCCAACCCAGATATTTTACACACGACAATACAATTGTTTCACACCCAGCTTGGTCTCATTGGTATTTGTGATGATGCCGATGGTGCATTTTTGGAGATTGCTCAAGAATATTTGAAGCGTTTACCAAACAATGTACAAGATATCTGTCAAATAATCAAATGCAAATATCATTATTCAATAACTATGGATGGATTTACACCGGTGGATCATGATACAGAAAGAGTTGAAGAGTTGAACAAAAGTGATTGTCAAGAGTTGGCTCTGTTTGTTTTACCATTTTGTTTTCTGAAGGGGACCACAATCAACAATGTTCCCAAACATGATATCAAAATGTTGATTGATGAAATGTATGATGTGATTGGGGATCCTGAGTTTGAATCAAGTGAAGTACTTGCTCGTAACAAAGCTTCATTGGGCTATTTTCTTGAAAATACCAGACTAACCAAAAAATTCTTCAAAGATGCATTCTATGGACTTGCTACATTAGAAATGGAACAAATCAAACCTGAATCTGCACTCAATGGATTATACTATATTGAAGGGTTGTTGATATTCTCGTCATATAAGTTAAGGAAAAAGAACATGCAGAGTCGAGCTGTGGAATTGGAAAATGCTATCAAATTGTTTGAGAATGATTTAATTTATGGAAGCAATAGATTGGAAAGTTGGTTACTTTTAGGACAAGCGTATGGATATCTTGTTGAAGATGACTTGATTTGGACAGCTGATAAATTGACAAGTGTTGAAAGGAAAATAGGCACTGCTAACTTGCAACGGAAATCACTAATTTGTTATTTGATGGCGATCAACCGTTCCTCGGATGAATCTATCAGAGAGTCAATTAAGTCAATAGTTGGTAATTTGATGGCATCTTTTGCAAAGGAGTTGTTTAGTGCTATCAATGAACCAATGAATATGCATGCATTGAAAGTTCAGTCCAACCCTAAATTTGTTCAAAGATCTGGTGGTGCTACTTTTATCCCTGTTTCTGAGACTCCTGCTACAAACAAAGATGTATGCTTGAAAATAATTCAACAATCTTTACATATTGCCATCAAATCAAATTCTAAAGACTGGTCCGATTATTATTATTTGGCTAAAGTGCAAAGGAAATTGAACAAGCCCGCAGTTTTGGTAATGGATACAATGACTGAAGCTTGTCGAAATGCATTTAAATATAAATCATCAGATAATATTGTTGAACCACATTATAGCTTGGTTTCATTAGCTATGAAGTACGTGAAAAGCAAAATGTTAGATGAAAAACAGGCAATAAACTATTTGACTAATGATCCTATAATCAAACTAGATGTGGGAGAGGGGGAAGAAAAAGATTTCACAATGTTAATTATCAAAGCTTTAAAGAAGATTGATTCAGCAGATAAGAAGAATTGGCAACATAAAGCAAAATATAGAATTGCTCGTATTTTGAAAGATGAATTCAATGATACCAATGGAGCAATTGAACAGATGTCGAATTTTATTTCATTGAAAACACCAAATAAAACATTGGTTCTGATTTGGAAACCAGAGCCAGAAAGACCAGGGAAACATTTCTTATACAATTTTCAATATATTTATTTCTATATTGAATTACTAAAAGAAATTGAAGATCTTGATGGATTGAATTCAATGGTTCTGAAATTAAGACGTTCCAATTCAATCATGATCAATTTATATACCGCTTGGGAAATATTATGTTCATCAGTGTGCAAACTTATTAGGGACGCATATGGGATTGGTGATTCATTTGAATATACTGAAAATTTGATAAACACATTACCTTATAAATCTTTTGCAGTAAATGCTGCGTCTATGCCTCAAGTTATGCAAAAACAAGGAGTACCGGATTATTTAAAAGCACATTTAAGTTTTTTATCAGCTGTTAATGATATTAAGAAATTGAATAATGGGTTTGGACCAACTTCATTTATTGATGATACGCTAGTGACACTTTATTTTATGATATATCTTAATTATTTTAAAGATGTGGGAAGTTTTGATGATTCTATATTGGAATCTCCAGGGTTGAAAAAGAAAATTGCTAAAAGAGACATTTTCCCATTGACTAATGATGTTTTGAAAGTTTTTAAAAAAGATATTGAAGAATTGGCTGGACAGGTAACTTATAATGACCTTGTTAAAAGAGAAAAGCAAAGATTGGAAGAGAAGAAGGAAAAGACAATTGAGGACAACAACAATGAAACCGTCTCTGAAGTCGTTGAGACTGTAGAGCCTCCTACAAAAAAGATTAAAACATGAATTTTGGTGCTTTGAGTTTGTTTTTTTCAACTAACGTCACCTTTTGTAGTTATTAAGTTTCTGAGGGATAAATCGTATACAATTTTATTTAGTCTTTGAGAATTATATTTCAAACCATCGTATTTTCTTCTTAATGTATCATTTTTCAAATCCAACAATTGGAAACCATATTGAAGTTTTGAAACAATCTTCAGATTTATAATTGCAATTGAATAATTTGAAGAATTCCCACCTGTTGAACCAACAGATTCATTAATCACCGTAGTTGTAGTATATTCCACAATAGTATCTACCAAACGAAGTAATGCCAATAAATAAGCTTGATAATCTACCAATTTTTCCAACCTCAATATCTCTGCTACTTCAGCTGGATTCATAATCACCCCAACATCCAGTGAGTTAGTAATCATAGGTATCTGAATGGGGTCATTGATAAATCCGTTTGCAATTGCTAAGAAATAACGATTCGCAATTAAGATATAGATTGAATCTTCAATGAATTTATTAAGGACTCGTTCTTTTGGCCCTGGTTTAATATCTAATGATAATAAAGAAGTTGAATATTTGTTATAATTTTCATAGATTGTTTGACCAGAGGTTCCTTTTTCAATTATACTGCTTATCAATTGATTCGGACTGCAATTTATCCATTCGTTGATTGTTGATTTGTATGGAATTATTGTTAGGTCGAATTGATGTTCGATTTCTTGAATTGATGATTTCCGGGAAATACTGTGCAATTTTTGTTAGTTTTACAAACTTTTAAATCGTTTAAAAATGGTTAAATACTTACTCTTGTTCAATTTCTTCTTTTAATTCTGCAAAGAATTGATCGAGGGACATGACTCGGGATGGGTATTTCCTTGATGAGATAGACGTACAAAAATTTTTTTTCTTTGGTCCGACCAATGTTTTATCAAAAGACGGCGCACCACCATTTAATCTTTCTTTTGAGGTCCACCCCCAACCCCACACACACCAACTGTCCTCCCCCCAAAATGTCAAAGAAAATATTATGTTTACCAGGCTATTTACAAAGTGGAAACACATTTGCAGCCAAATCTTCAGGTTTACGTAAAATCTTGACCAAAAAACTTGGATTACAATTAGATTATGTTGATCCATGTCATAAAATTCCATCATGGAGAGATTTCTCATTCCCCATAGCTGGAACACCAGAAGATTCCGATGAAGTATGGTCTGGGATTGTTTCTAAGGGTAACAATGTACGTTGGTATGATCATACTGGACCTGGCGTCAACATTGGCTTGGAGGAATCAGTGGAGTATTTGGTTGAATATATTAAATTGAATGGACCGTATGTTGGGATCATTGGGTTTTCACAAGGTGCATGCATGGCGGAAATCATGACTAATGTGGTTAGACAATACTTTCCTAGTCATCCTGATTTTAAAATAAGTTTGTTTATATCTGGGTTTTGTTTGACTGAACCGATAAATGGAGATCTATCAGATGAAAATAGAGATAGAATTAATGATATCGAAGATTTACAAGAGTATAAGGCGGAAGTTAAAATCACACCTAACTTGGTGAAATATTTCACACCTCCTCAAGATTTGGATACTACTGTTTTAATGATTTATGGGGAATCAGATAATATTGTGGCTCCTGTTCGATCTGAGTATGTTGGTGCTTTATATAATTCAATTCATATGTTTCCTCACGAAGGTGCACATTACGTTCCTAACAAGAAAGACTTTCTTCAACCGATTATTGAATTGTTTGATAAGACATTGAATGAAAAGAAACCAATGTTGTAGAATTATAAAATAGATTATAAATAGATAAGTTAGATATAATACAAGCGAGAGATGAAAAAAAAAAGGAAAAACAGAACACACACTGACAAAAAAAAAAGTTAGTATTTTTACTGATACCACATATTATCAACCAACGAATGTCTACAGATTCATATACACCAGGCCAAGATAAAGCAAACAAAAGGTTGAAGACCGAAGAGTCTTTATATTCAAGAAGAGGAGGCAACAGCTCCGAAAGCTCCCAAGGAGCAGCATCTGTATTTGGGAATGCCACTGAAAAGAAGCCATCGTGGTTACAAACTGATCAGACCAGTGGCAAGTATGACAAGTATGGGGAGAGGAATGTATCTAGTTCCAGTTCTTCTGATCCAAGACTTAACCGATTGAAACGTGTTCGTGAGGAACAAGCTTCTGAACCACAAGAAGACGAAGATGAAGAAAATGGAGAAGAAGATGAAGGAATATCTCCGTATATTCATTTACAAGTTGCAAATCCTTCAATTGATCATACTCGAAAAGAAGATAAATATCATACATTTCAAAGTAAAATCACCAATCGAGAAAATCGAGATATAAATAGTATTGTGAGGGCACATTATAATCAAAGAACACAACAATCTAAACAACAAGGATCTAGAGTTAATTCTCCAATTTATAAATTAAGAAATTTCAATAATGCAATTAAATATATCTTATTAGGTAATTGGGTGAAATTCAAACGTGACGAATCATCGGATTTATTCTCACTTCTTGATTTATGTTGTGGGAAAGGAGGAGATTTGAATAAATGTGAATTTGTTGGAATAGACCAATATATAGGGATAGATATTGCTGATTTATCAGTTAAGGAAGCATATGAAAGATATTCGAAACAAAAGGCTAGATTCAAGCAAAATGCACGTCGAAATAAAGATACCAATCGATATAATTTTGATGCATGTTTCGCAACCGGCGATTGTTTCACACAATACGTTCCTGATGTTCTAGAACCGAATTTCCCAGGGATTATCAACCGTGCGTTTCCAGTTGATGCAGTATCTACACAATTTTCCTTGCATTATTCATTTGAAAGTGAAGAAAAGGTACGTACATTGTTGACGAATGTTACACGATCGTTACGTTCTGGTGGTACGTTTATCGGGACAATTCCATCTTCCGATTTCATCAAAGCCAAGATTCTTGAAGGTCAATGCAAGAGGGATGAAAATGGAAAGATGAAATTTGGAAATAGTTTATATTCAGTTACATTTGATAAAGATCCGCCTGAAGATGGGGTTTTCCGTCCGGCCTTTGGGAATAAATATAATTACTGGTTAAAAGACGCGGTGGATAATGTTCCTGAATATGTGGTCCCTTTTGAAACACTAAGATCATTATGTGAAGAATATGATTTGGTGTTGAAGTATAAGAAAAGTTTCACTGATATATTCAATCAAGAGATTCCGAAATATTTCAATAAATTAAACAAAAATTTAATTGAAGGTATGAAACGAAGTGATGGTAAATATGGAGCTGAAGGTGATGAAAAAGAGGCCGTGGGCTTTTATGTAGGATTTGTTTTTGAAAAGCTGTGAAGTTGATTATTGTTGATAGGTGATATGTATCGGTTAAATCTTTAGCCCCCCTCATCTCCTCTCCCCCTTATTATTACACAAACGTTTTTTTTTGGCATTTTGATTGTCCTGTGTTGTTGTGAATGTTGTTGTTGTTCTTTTCTTTTTCTTGGTTGTGTTCTTTGTCATGTGCGTTCACATCTCACATTTACTATTCGTCTAAGTTTGCTTTTGCTTTGCTTTGTCGTGTCTCTTTTTGTTTATGGTTTTCAGAATCAAAACTTTTTCGGTTAATGTCACCGGAGTTGAAACAATGGCTTTGGAGTATAGTAGTTCTATTTTAAATAGTCGGGTTTTAAATTGAACTTGTGCTATCTTTTTTTTTTTTTGGTTTAGGTAGACCAAAGACCAACAGTAAATTAGTTTGAGCTAAATAGAAGAGCATAGCATATAACCAATAACCCGTACTAATTAATTTTTGGTTCTATCGTCTAACTAGCGGGGGTATGGAACACAGCGCTACCCGGCAATTAGAATAGGAGTTACTGCAGGAATGGGAAATACATCAACTATAAGGGGGAGCACCACCACCACCAGCAATCGCGGGCCCCGGGGCGATCCAGCGAGGCAGCAGTGGGCATCAATGTCACAAAAGTCATCCTTCCTTCCCAAACATGGTAATTTCAAAGATTTTTCTTTCACGTCTGACATAAATTAGAACCCTTGAATGAATTATAAGTGTTTGTTTTTTGTTTGTAAATCCAAATAATAATTACTGCAATATGTACATTAGACTACTAAAGTACCTATTCTTTTTCTATCTAAACAAAAGACTAAGAAATAAACAAAGCCAAAAATAAAAATATAATAGAAAATATTGGGGGCAAGAAGAATACAATACGAAACTAAGTCGAACTAGAACTAGAACTAGTCCCAATGTCGAGATCTAAATATAGCAAGTGTCTATAACCCGCCCCACACCCCGTAATTTCTTCAAGGAACAAGCCCATTTAAAAAAGAAACTATACACACACATACAGTCTGTCTAGTGCTTTTGACATTGACATAAAGAAAGGCAACTGTATGTGTATGTCGTGTTTCAAGTAGGAATATGAAATTCGTGAACTTTCTTCGCTTAATCAATCTAAATTCTTTTTTTTTTTTCGTCTCCTTTGTTTCTGTATGTGTGTTGGCGGTGTGCCCCTTAGAATTTGGGGCAGACTGTGGCCGGAAGGGGAGGTAAGTTCATAACGTTTTTTTGCTTTTGGATAATCTTTCGACATATCTCCTGCGTTGAATGTCCTAAAGTTGCGACTTGTACCAGTGGTGTGGTGCCGTGACGCAAATTACCCACCCACGAATTCTTATGAAACAAAGGTGATGGTTATACCCCTTTATGGTAAAATCATGAACTAAATAGAACCTCAATTCTGATACAAGTTATGAAATAAAACTCAATAACTTCCAAGAAAAGAAACGAGAAGAAAAGTAGGATTGGTAATGGTTGGTTTGGTTGGGTGGTGTTGGCAGCAAACTAATTTTAGAAATTCAAGGCGGGCGGGAAGATGCAAAACCTAAGATTTTTTTTTTGAAAGGTTGTTAGTGCAGTGCAGTGTACGCGTATACCGATTACTTGGCCATGTTTCTTTCGGCCTTGGTTGTAAATGTTCTTTGAATCTTATTTTAAGGTTTGCTATTGAAAAGATTTCATTCACTTACATATGCAAAGAATCTTACAAATTCATGTGTCCAGTCTTAACAGTAGACCAAAGTAGCTTGGTTGACAATTTGAATTATTATGGATTTTTCCTCTTGATAATCTCTATTGTGAATCCTTTGCATAACGCAAGAACGGATTTGTCTTCCGTATCAAGTTGGGGGTTATCTTCGGTGTTATCTTAGAGGGACAATACTACAAAAAAATTAAAGATGTTACAGATCCCTAAACTTCTTAAACCATACTCCATTTAGTGCCGCCGGAACCTTCTGCTTGCTAGTCATCCGGTATGATCTAGAAGTGTATTTTTACCTTTATTCCATACTTGAATTACGCATGACATCTAGAAAGGTAATAAAAAGGAACGTAAAGCGAGGAGGATGAGGAGAAGGGAGGAGGAAATGAAAGGAAGGAAGGCTGCGACATAAGGTTTGGATAATAACCCACCAGCAGCAGTCAAGTCAATAATGTAAGGGTGATGTCATGCGTTACTTGTGCAGGAAGTCAAAGAAGGATGAACAAGTTTAAACTTTGACAAAACCATGGGAAATGCTGTATCAACAGTACCACCAGTATTGTGCAAAATTTCATATTACAAAGCGTTGTTGTTTCATATCTCAGGGCCACATTCCGATGAAATTGAGTTTACTAAAAAATGCAATAAAGGACAAGCATAAGACAAGGGAAAGGAAGGGGATCCCTTGTATATTTGATTGTTCTTCTCCTCTCTCTCTCTGTTTTCATGAAAAGTTTAATTGCAGTTTGATAAACTTTGTCAATTATCTTTTTATGTAGTCTGCACGAAATGCATAACTACATCATCAAAATTATACCAAATAAAAAAAGTATAATAACAAACAATATCCAAAAAAGCTAAGATTGCTTTTAAACTCTTTGTTTTGTTTTTTTCTTATGTATATTGATCAATATTAGCCTAACTATATGGAATTTATTACTGCTTAAAGTGGTAAAAATAATGACTAAGTTATAGTAAAGAAAGATAAAAGGGAAGGAAAGAAGACAAATAGAAGATCTTCTGGTAAGAAATATGCAGAATGCACATGCATGTAACGCAATACTAGTACTAATACTTTACAAAACAAACGTACATACATATATTACCCTTTGTACATTTATAGCTAATCTTTTTATGTTGTTCTTTTTATTTTTGACTTCTTGACTAATTAAAAACATGAATTTAAATATTTGGAATTTAAAAAAATACCTGGGACGAAGAGGGATAGGGAAAAGGTGGAGAGAGAGATATAAGTTTTGAGTTTTTTGGAGAGTATAGGGTTCTTAACCATTCTAATATAAACTACGATACGACACACATGGTTTGGTTAATCCCCAATTGTTTCAGTTTTTTTTTTTTGATTACGAAAAATTGCTAAAACACATGCAAAATGAAAAATTAAAAACAAAAACTGTAGGTAAAAACCTAGCAAGACCGTTTTCTACTAATCTAGCATCATCAAGTACAGGCTAATCAAAAATTAAAATACTAAAAAGGAATAATAAAATAAAAATACAAAAAAAAAAA
>JAKTVG010000416.1:0-39115 GCA_030557085.1 Candida gigantensis
CTCTTATCAACAATCCAATCCACTTTCCCCACTCCATTCTATATATACAATTACCCCCACAGCATTGCATTACTAGATTAGCATCATGTCATCAGCGACACCTACTTCACACTCAACACAATCACACCCAGTTGAAGGACACCAATTCAAAAAGATATTCAACAAATTGAGTGGACAACCAGATTCATACACCAGGAAGCAAAACTACACATTTGGTAAAACATTGGGTGCTGGATCATTTGGAATTGTGAGATATGCTAGAGACAATGCAACCAATGAAGAGGTTGCTGTCAAGATCATCTTGAAAAAAGCACTTAAAGGTAATGAATCAATGGTTATTGACGAGATGCAATTATTGGAACAATTGAACAATCCTCATATTGTTGGATTTAGAGATTGGTTTGAAAGTAAAGATAAATTCTATTTGGTTACTCAATTGGCCACTGGTGGAGAATTATTTGATCGAATTGTACAAAAGGGAAGATTTACTGAACATGATGCTTCTTTGGTTGTCATTCAAATGTTGGAAGCTTTAGAATATTTGCATAATAAAGATATCGTTCATCGTGATATCAAACCGGAAAATATCTTATATTTGACTTCAAAAGATAATTCCCCTATTGTTTTAGCTGATTTCGGTATTGCTAAAAGATTACAAAATTCAAATGAAAAATTAACTTCATCTGCTGGTTCATTCGGTTATGCTGCCCCAGAAGTTATATTAGGTACTGGACATGGGAAATCTTGTGATATTTGGTCTTTAGGAGTTGTCACTTATACTTTATTATGTGGATATTCTCCATTCAGATCAGAAAACGTTCAAGATTTCATTAATGAAGTTAAACACAACAATGCAGTTATATTCCATGCTGATTATTGGAAAGATGTTTCCAAAGATGCTCGTAGATTCATTATCAAGTCATTACAATTTAACCCAGAGAATCGTCCTACAGCCACTGAGTTGTTAAATGATCCTTGGTTAGTTTCAATTGCTAGAGAACACAAGGAAACTGACTTGTTACCAAACTTGAAACAAGGATTTGATGCTAAACAGAAATTTAGACAAGCCATTGAATTGGTCAAATTGAATAATAGAATTAAGAAATTGAAAGAATGGCAAACTGAAGAAGATGACGATCCATCGGAAATCAATTTATTCAATGAGCACGGAAGTGTACATCATCAGCAACAGCAACTGAAAGATGGTCAGTTGAGTGTACCTGAAGACGGACAACCTCCGGCACGTTCAGAATCCCCTTTGAATACTTGGAAGAAATTCAACGATGTTGTTCATTCATTAGATTCTAGTCGATCAAAAGCTTCATTATCATCGTTTCAATCTCCTTATGACGCTTCACATTCTAGAAAAGGGACTGATACTAGTATTGGTGGCAACAGTGCTGCTGGCAGGAAGAAAAGTGATACGGCAGGAAGTGCATTTGTTCAATTGGTTCATGCTGCAACTGCAAATAAAGAAAAGGTGACCAATTATGAAGAACAAGAGAAAGAAAAAGAAGAGGAAGCAAAGTAAATACTTTCCCCCTTCCTCCCCTTTCTCCTGGCTTGTTCTTTTTTTGTTTATATTGTACAATATACAAACTTGTAATTCTAAAAATTTCATGGTGATTATTTTATTCACAGGCATTGTAACGTAACTATGAGTTGTAAAAATTTTGTATTATGAGAAAAACAGGTTTTGTGTAATTTTTCTGAATACAACCATCCTTTCTGAATAAAACATTGTCCAAAGACGAGAACGAAAAGTTTGTTGTTTTTCAAATTCATTCCCATGCATGCATGGCATATCACCATCAGCAACAACTATAACCATCACATCATGCCCGAACAACAAACACCACAGCCAAGCCCGACCAGAACACTCCAAAAGGAACATACCCCTGATGTGATTCCAACATCCCATACTTTGACGCGTCCTAGATTTTCTCCAGTGAAAACTCCAAATGGTAGAGCAGGGTTACCGTCCCCTAAGAAAAGATCAATTGCTGATCTTGACCAATCAGCAAGGAAACGAGCAAATAATAATTTATACAATCGTGCAATGCATGATGAATATCTGGATTCAGATGATTATTTGGATGCACAAGAGAAGCTTCTTGCTGAAAGAATCATTCGACAATCGAGGGAAGAAAAAGATTCAGAAGATAATCTTGAAAGATATTATGCTAGTGATGTCGAGTTAGAAGAAGATTTGACTCAAGCTAATAAGAATAAGAATCAGAGGAAGAAGAAATTGACAAAAGTAGAACTTTCTAGTGGAAGCAGTGATGAATTTGAAGTGGATGAGGAACATGATTCTGAAGAAGAGTTACTGAGTGCAGCAGAGGAATTGAGTGATGATGAATATGTATCAGCTGTGCTGTCTCATAGACGTAATGGTAATATTGAATCTGATGTTACTGAAGCATCTTCCATACAACCAAAGTCTGTACTTAAAACAAGGAAAAAGAAAGGTGATAAACCCGGTAAAAGAGGGAGACCAAGTAAAAGTGAACTTGTTTTTGGTAATGTGCCGAATATCTTTCAACAAGATGATGAAAGGTTTAAACAAGTTGGTGAAAGCACCAAAATGAAATCAACAGTGTCCAAAGTTCCTGCAAAAACTCAAAATAATTACTTGATATCAATTTTGGATCAAAATTATGATAGGAATTTAGTACCTATAGTTAGTGGAATTACCAAACTGAAAAAACAACATACCAAAACAACCAATTTTGAACCACTTCCTGTTCCTGAACTTGATTCCAACGGAAATATAAAAGATAAAGAATACATTGAAAGATATTTTGATGGAGTGGATCCCGCAAAGCATAAAGAAGGTAGATTTATTGATGATAAAGTTTTCTTTTTGGAAGGACCAGAAGGGTATTTTGAACAACTGGGATCCAGACAGAAACAAAGTGGGAATTCTTTGACAGCTTTAGCACCTGAACTTGACTATAGCGAATTTGCCAATTTAATAAAGATAGGAGATAATATTAGTTTTCTTCGTAAACTAGAGCTTTTTCAATTGCACAAGTATGTATATCATCAATGGTGTTTTGAGATGTCCCAAGGATTCAATCTTAATTTTTATGGAGTTGGCTCTAAGATTGATATATTAAAAGATTTCGCACTGAGTTATTTAGGAATTTGGTGGACAAATGTAATTAGAACTAAATTGCCTAAAGTATTAGTAGTGAATGGTTATAATCCTGGTGTTGATATGAAAAAACTCATTCTCGAGATTGCTTCAATTTTAGTCCCTGAAGGAGGATATCCTAAACATATAGCAGGTACGGTTCCATATGTGGTTGATTATTTGAACGAGAATCGAAAATCTTTGGGACTGGGATCAAAATCACTTGGATTTCATCCACCGAAATTAGTGTTGATCATACATAATATTGAAGGAGAAGAATTAAGAACAGATAAAGTACAGTCTTTACTTTCACAATTAATGAGTTTACCAGAAGTATGGGGGATGTCAACTACTGATAATATCAATGCCCCATTATTATGGGATCTGTCGAAATTGAAGAATTTCAATTTCATATGGCATGATTTGACAAATTATTCTAGTTATCATCGAGAGACATCATTTAAAGATGTGATTAGTCTTGGCAAATCCAAAAAATACGTGGGGGGAGTTGGAGCGAAATTTGTGTTACGATCACTTACTGGTAATCACCGAACTTTGTATCAATTTTTATTGGCTGCTCAATTGGAGAACATGGCGAAATTGAACACTTCCACGGCTGCAAAAGTTGGATTGAAAGGTAATATCAAGGTAGGAGTTGAATTCAAAGCATTATATAGTAAATGTTTTGACGAGTTTATTACATCCTCGGAAATCACTTTTAGAACTTTGTTGAAAGAATATGTGGAACATAAGATGTGTCAGTTGGTGAAAGATACGTCTGGGGTGGAAAAGATCTTTGTACCATTTACTTATGAAGAGATTCAAAACTTGTATAAACAAGAATTTGATACATAGATATATTTATTAGGAGTGGTAGCTTTCGTAATTGTAATTTTTGTATGTATTACGTAATCGAATTCGCACTTGGTTTGTTTATTGAAGATCTTTGTTTCTTGTTTTGCTTCTTGTTGATTTTTTTTTTTTTTTTCCTGTCCTTAATCAATCTCTTGTTGGTCCCTTTTTTCTCTTTTATATATTACTATTACGACTACGCCACTAGGCTTTCTTATCATCATCAATTGCACCCCTTGGATTATGGGCACTTTCCCTAAACTCACCGAGGGCCAAGTCCTTCAAGTAGGAAAACATAAAGTCACCGTGGTCAAGTATCTTTCCGAAGGAGGGTTTGCCCACATCTATAAAGTCACAATTGATCCTCCAGAAAATGACTCCAACATTGCGTGTTTGAAAAGAGTAATCATCCCAGATAAAAATGGATTGAATGAATTGAGAAAAGAGGTAGAAGTGATGAAAACTTTACGTCATAGTAGAAACATTGTCAAATATTATGATTCACATGCAGAAAGATTAGAGGATGGAACAACTTATCAAGTTTTGGTATTAATGGAATTATGTCCCAATGGGTCATTATTGGACTACATGAATAAACACATCAAATCGAAGCTTACAGAACCTCAGATATTGAAGATAATGTTAGATATGTGTCAAGGGATCTATGAGATGCATAAATTGAAATTAATCCATAGGGACATTAAAATAGAAAATGTATTGATTGATTCAAAAGATCATTTCCAACTATGCGATTTCGGATCTACAACCGTACCTACAATGCCACCTCAAGATCAACAACAATTCAATTTTCTTAGTCATGATATCCTTTATCATACAACTCCACAATATCGGTCCCCTGAAATGGTGGATTTATACAGAAGATTACCAATTGATGAAAAGGCAGATATTTGGGCATTGGGTTGCTTTCTTTATAAATTGTGCTATTATACCACACCATTTGAGGCAAATGGAGACATTGCAATTTTACATGCCTCTTTCCAATTCCCATCTTTACCTGAATATTCCGGAGATCTTAAGAATTTGATAATAATTATGCTTCAAGAAAATCCAATGTTCCGTCCAAACATTGTACAAGTTCTGATTTTAGTATGTAAAATGATGAATATTGATTTTAATAAGTTGAAATTGAAGGATTTTTATAACTCGGGCCCATATAATTTCCAAGCTTTGCATGAATACCAAGTACACAAGCAAAATGAATTAATGCGTCAAAAACAGTTGTATTATCAACAACAGGCACTTGCAAACTCAAAGAATAAGTTGGCACAACAAGAACAAAATCCACCACCAATACCAGTTGTTGCGGATGGAAGACCAATAGAACCAGAAGCAAGTGGACAAGAAGTGAAAGCTCCATCGGTACCTGAAATCGAGTCTCCTCCCAAACCTTCACCACCACAGTTACAACCAAACGAATCACCATCACAAAGTAATGTTGCGCATTTATCCCCAGAAGCGAAGTCAAACAGTCTTGAAGTACCTACTACCCTAACATCGGGATCTTCTCGTGAATCATTAGCTGGATTCAGTCTGGAAGATGATTTAGCCATTGAGATTGCTGAAATAGAAAAATTAGAAGATGCAGAACAGAGGTATCCATCATTGGAAGATATTGAGATACCAAATGAAGTGAATCAAAAGAGTAGTCAACCACTGCGTCTGACAAGTGTGAAAACTTCCCATTCAGATGCCCAATCTTCCAAGAGTACTGAGTTGAGCAATAATAAAGAAACTGACTTGAAATTAGATACTCGAATAAAATCAAACAAAGAGGCAGAGAAACTTGCTGATGATATTTTCATGACTGCTGCGAGCCCCAAAGTGGTGGTACTGGAAACTTTTGAAAACAAAAATGCTGATTCTAATAACAATACAGATTTGATTGATTTATCTAGAGAAGTGGAAAATTTGAAAATCGAAAAGACCAACAACAAGATCAATAATGTCCAACAACAAACCACTAGCAGCACTAATCCCTTCCCTTATAATAAGCCAACAACAAATCTCCCTAATTCAGATGGCAGGATTGAACTGCAAGAAGTACACAAGAAGAATAACCCATGGGGTGGGTATCAAGTAAGTTCTACCACAGCAACAACACCACAGGATGATTATAAAGAAAAGCCATCGGTTGCACCATTTTCGTTCTTGCAGACAAATCAAGCAATTTCCACTTCTTCTTCAGATATCAATAATATGCCGAATCAAATAAACAAGCCCGCTAATTCTTTATCCATTGTGGAGCCAGAAACTCAGAACGTTTTCCCACCGGAATCTCAATTGATAGATTTGGAAGTTGGACTAGATTCTTCCAGTACATCACCTTCGGTCATATTACCAAAATCAAATAATGCGTCGGAAGTTTCATTGATTGATATAGATGATAGTAAGTTTAAAGCTGTTGGTGGTGGTGGAGAAAATAGAACTCAACAACAAACGGGTGAACAGAAACTGATATTTAAGAAAAGGATTGCTTCTTCTTCAACTTCTCATAATCCTTCACAACTCAGTTTACAAGAAGAAGTGATTGATTTTGCATCTGATGATGAGAATCCAGATAATGGATCGAATATGAATAGACTTAAAATCAGGAGTTCTTTAAAGAAACCTAGTAAAACTAGAAGGTCAGGTGAACATAAGAGAACTGAAAGTAATAGTAATGAATCGTCGTCCAAGAAAAGGCCCTCCTTCTTTGGTGGAGCATAAACACATCACATAGTTAAATTTTCATAGTTGGTTTTATTATCAGGGGGGTGCCCGTCTTAATTTTGATTTTTATAGTTCATGAATATAGAAAGATTTTTAGTTGTTAGTTTTATTAATTACCTCTGTATTAGTAATGTGCTGCAAAGAGCAGAGCCGAACCCGAAGGAACCTGTTGCCAAAAAAAAAAAATTTTTTTTTACTTAATAGAGACATCGCTCCTTTACCAACAAGAACTCAACCATGGAATCGTTGAAACAACAATTGTCACAATTATTATTACTAGTACCACCAGAGACATTTGGTACTGGATCGTCATCAACCAATGATAGAATAGAAAATTCAATAGCTAGAATCTTAGAAGGAAAATCCCAATTTTTATTACAAGTAAGTGATTTCAAAGAGGTTTCTCAATTACCTGAATTACAAAACATATTACGTAAATATCCAAACACAAGTTTAATTGAAGTATTGATTGAATATGTTGATAAATTAGTGATTTTACAAAATAAATATTTGGGAGATGAAATGGGAAGTGTTTGTTCTCAAATATTGGCTATTGCATGTTTGCAATTATTCATACAAGCAAATTTCACTGGTCCTCAATTAACCAATACTGCCCAATCTATATGGTTTAAACAAGCAGATTCCACAAGTTTACATGTGGAAGCAGTTAAATTATTAAATATTGAAGGTCAACAAGCGTATGATTTAATGCAAGAACCGATTTTTTTAATTATATCTGAATTGATTTTGGAAAGATTGATAGATACACCATTTGAATTTTCATTATTTAATAAAAGTATAAACACAACGAAAGCATTGGAATTTTTCAATCAAATTACAAACATACAACAACATAGTCCAATTATGGCATCACTTTGTTGGTGGAAAGTGAGAGCATTACAAGTTCATTCATCAGTAGTATCGGAACCTCCAAGCATCATCCTGTCAATTTGTGGAATATTGTTCAATAACAAATTGGCAAATACTCTTGCACCTGCAAATGTTCCGGAATTGGAACGATTGATTCTAACACAATATTTATTGGAACTTTCAAGATTACATATCCAATCATTGACGGAACATGCGGCAATTACCCCATTAATTAAAGCAAAGAAAATTTCAGAATTACAATTGTTATTATCTGGAGCTAAGGCTAAAAGAACCAAGTTTCAAAAATTTTTCACTTCAAATTTAATTGTATTGGCAAAGAGTAATGTCAGTACGTTATATGACGTTGATACTTCTACTCCGGAAAATTTCACTTTGGATTCAGATTTATTGTTAGAGAAACCACAATTTGAATCTTTACAAGATCTTGACATTGAAATGGATCATGATCAAAAAAGAATAAGGTTTGATTCAATTTTAGATGATCCACAAGATGAAAAGTTATTACCATTGGCAATGAAACAAGACGATATTCCTGCGGATTTAAGAGATCTTGACCCAAATAATCAACCTCCATTGAACAATCTTGATAATTTACAATTGTTGTTAAGATTAACCGTGTTGAAACAAACATCACCTACAAATGATCCATTGGTAGAGGAAGAACTATTAGCATTAGTAGGTAGAATTTTATATGCTACTGCAGGTGATACCAAAAAGGCAAATTGGACTATATTTTCTCGTGCTCTTTGGGAAAGATCTTTACTTGAGACAGGGAAATCAAGAACTATCGAAAGAGGAATACTCCAAATGACTTCTTTGATTGAAGAAATGGGAATTAAAATCAAAACTAGAATTATACCGGAGGCAATCACATCAGAAGATCCAAATGAATTAATTGCACTGAGATTAAGATTTATTCATCAATTACCTTTGTTACCACAATGGGCAATGGATGCTAAATTAGCTGAAAAATACATGTCCTTAGGTGTTTTTAAATCAGCCATTGAAATTTATGAAAGATTACAAATGCAATGTGAGGCAGCATTATGTTATGCTGCTGTTGATAATGAAAAAGCAGCAGAAGAAATCTTACTTCAACGTCTTGCGTCACATCCAGATGATTCTAGAGCCATTTCCATTTTAGGTGATATTAGACAAGATCCATCATTATGGGAACAAGCTTGGGAAATTGGACGGTATGCTAAAGCAAAAGCATCATTATCACATTATTATTACTCACCACCACAATCATCTGGACTTACCAAAAACATTGATTTGGCTATTAAGAATATGTTTGATTGTCTTAGTGTGAATCCGTTGAGTTATGAAAATTGGTATTTCTATGGATGTTGTGGATTAGAATCGGGACAATTTGAATTAGCTTCTGAAGCATTCACAAGATGTGTTTCATTAGATGATACGAATTCATATGCATGGTCAAATTTAGCAAGTGCACTTTTGAAATTAGATAAAACCAAACCGGCATTCAATGCTTTGAAAAAGGCAATTAGATCCGGTGGTGATGGTGATAGTAAACAATCTTGGAGAATTTATGAGAATTATATGAATGTAGCTGCAAAACTCAATGAATGGAATGATGTATTACATGGATGTCGAGAATTGATTCAAATTAGAAAATCTGAAGGTGATTCTGCTATTGATATTCCTGTTTTGGAAAAATTGGTTGAAATACTTGTATCTGAAGAATTTCCAGGTGAACAAGAAGAAGAAGAAGGGGGTAGATTATCACATTATCAAATGTCATGTATTGATTTAGTATGTAATATCTTACCAAAGATAATAACATCTTCAGCCCGTTGTTGGAGAATAGTGGCAAGAGTTGAATTATGGAGAAAGAGACCATGGGCAGCTTTAGAATGTCATGAAAAAGCATATAGAGTAATGGTTCATAACCCTGAATTAGAATTTAAAGAATCTGTTTGGGATGACGTTGTTAGTGCCTGTGAAGATCTTGTGAGTGCATTTGAATCACTTGGAGAATTACCAGGTAAACATGGAGCAGATGATTTGGTGTGTAAAGATTGGAAATATAAAGCAAGAACAACTGTAAGATCATTGATGTCTAAAGGTAAAGATCTGTGGGAAGATTCTCCTGGTTGGGAGAGATTACAAAACATGAAAAGAGATTTATCTAATTAAAAAAAAAGAAAATTTATCTAGTTAACATCACTAATTATACTAAAGCAATCAAACCCAAATGATGCTATACGATTGTTGGATTCCTTTTTGGAAATTTCTTCTTCAAAAGGTGTTGTGAATTTAGCAACTAATGTAATACCCATATTAATAGATTGACTAGCTGTGTTTCCATTCCATCTTAGTAGATAACATAAAGAATATAAAATGGCTTGACTATTGCCACATTCAATCCAAAACATGAGTAATATCCAATTCTCTAATAATCCAAACATAAATAAATATACTGTTCTATAAGGGATAGTTGTTGATCTTTTTGTTATTTCGTAATCGAAAATCCCCAATAAACTAAACATTGAATGAATAGTTAATAACAATATTTTTGAATAATTTTCTTTAGTTTCTAAAATCAATTCAGTAATTATAAACATAGTCAATGTATCCATTTGTAAAAATTGTAAAATTGGGAAATTCGATCTATACCTTGTATTATTAGCCAATCTTTTATTTCGATTCATCATTGTTTTCAAATATCTTTTCATTTCATTAATAGTTAATATTGAAAAGCGACAAAGGGAAACACAAGTAATAATCAAGAATGCATTATGACATTTCCCATTCATTTGATATTTTAAAAACATCCAAATAATCCCAGTACTCAATGTAATAACATTACAAATAAACCAAAAATTATAAAAAGTTCCTTCATTTTTATATAAACTGAATATGATTTGTTTAATTTCTTTTTGGAATTCTTTACGATTGATGAATTGAGAAATTAAATAAAATAAGCAATTGAAATAATTATAGTAATATCTTAAAATTTGAAGAATATAAGATAGTTCAGGGATGAATCTTAAGATGGATTGTGTTATTGTGGAGAATGAAATCATTGTTTGATGTTAAAAGCGAAAGTTGCAAAAAAAAAAAAATAACAGTGGATATTGCTTTGGTAACATAACCAACCAAATTTACGAGGAAACATTTCCCAAACAAAAAATAATAATTGTTTCACAAATAACCGAAGAAACAAAGCATTACAATTAAACAAAGGGGTTCCTGATCACAGAAACCTAAAGAACGTATGGACAGTAGAATAAGATGTGGTCTTTTTAAAATCAAACCATTCTTTATATAGAGACGACTAGCTGCATCCACAAAAGTTTCAGTCTAGATTGTCTAAGCTAAGCTAAGCACACAGCCCTGATGATGATGATGATCAATCAATGTTGACTGTTTTAGGAAATGTCGTGTTCAATTTACAAAAACATTTATATTGGCTACTGCTGGTACACCTGCATATAAACACACACCACACACACACATGAAAAAAAAAAAAAAAGATTGTGTTGTTATTTTTACTTCACGTATTAACCATAGAAATAAACACTCCTTTTCTTTCATACTAACCCAAACCATAGAGTTACTACTTTTCAATACCTTCCCAGAAGCTCTAACTTTACTTATTGCTATTCAAACAATCAATTCAAAACATCTTATTTTTTGTTTTTCCATTTTATTTTCATTTGCATTAAAAAGTTCTTATTCATACAACTATGGAAGATAAATACGTAGGTCTTGCCTTGGCCATGTCATCATCTTTGGCAATTGGTACATCTTTTATCATCACAAAAAAGGGTCTAATGGATGCTTCATCACGTAGAAGTGGCACTGAAGGTAGTGTACAAGCTGCAGATTATCTACAAAATCCTATATGGTGGGGTGGGATGATTACTATGGCAATTGGAGAAATTGCTAATTTTGCTGCATATACTTTTGCTCCTGCTATATTGGTTACACCATTAGGAGCATTATCTGTCATTATTGGTGCTGTTTTAGCAGCTATTTTCTTGAAGGAAGAATTGGGGACTTTGGGTAAAATGGGTTGTGCTATTTGTCTTATGGGATCAGTTATTATTATTTTACATGCTCCTCCTGATAAAGAAGTTGAAACTGTTGATGAAATTTTAGGATATGCAACACAACCTGGATTTTTGTTTTATTGTACTGCAATTACACTTTATTCCTTATTTATGATTTATAAAATTGTTCCAAAATATGGTAATACTAACCCAATGATTTATTTATCAATTTGTTCATCTGTTGGATCTATTTCTGTCATGTCTATTAAAGCTTTTGGTATTGCTCTTAAATTAACATTAAGTGGGAATAATCAATTTACACATGTTTCTACTTATTTATTTTTACTTGTTGTTGCATTATGTATTGTCACACAAATGAATTATTTCAATAAAGCATTGGATCAATTTGATACTTCAATTGTTAATCCATTATATTATGTCACTTTTACCACATTTACATTGGCTGCTTCATTTATATTATTTAAAGGATTCAATACATCTTCAGCCGTTGACATCATTTCGTTATTGATTGGGTTCTTGATTATCTTTAGCGGAGTTTATTTATTGAACATTTCAAGAACGGAAGATGCTGGCAAAGATAGAGAGATTTTTGGAATACATACTTCTAAAGACATGGCACCTCTTGATAATGGAGTTGGAGGCTTTTCTACTGTGAGAAGATCTATGCAAATCAATAGAAACACTTCAGATTATGATAATGAAGAAAATGTTGGATTACGAAGATTTGATAGCTTTGAAATAGATAGTGACGAGGATGAAAGAAATTATAGACATTGAATATAGAAAGATATATTTATTATTATTATTTTTTTTCAAAGTTATTTATTTGTTTTCTCTATCTATATATATACCCCCTTTCTCCATGTAAAAGTAATGTACAATATTATATTATAACAAAAATTTTTTTAGATATCATCAATATCTAATTCTTCACCTTCTTCAGATTCATCTTCATCAGCACCACCGAATTCGAAATTGACATCTTCATCTTCATCAGCACCAAAAGTATCAGTTTCATTAATTTTAGCATTTTCAGGTAATTCACCAACATTTTTTAAAGTTCTAGCTTCATCTGAATTATATTTATGAACAACATCACATTGCTCATCTTGAAAATCTCTTAAAGAAACTAAAATAATATCACCTTGTCCCATCCATACTTTCTTTCTTAATTTTCCTCTAATATGTCCCATTCTTTTAATTCCATCAAAACAACTAACTTCAATTCTTCCATTACCTAACATTTTAGTTATTTGAGCATATTCTTGTCCTTCTTCTTTATAAATCAACTCTCTCTTTTGACCACTGTTATCACTCTTTCCTCTTCTTCTATTCTTTCCTCCTTTTCCTTTACCTGATGATTTACCCATGTTGTTGTTTTGTAAAGTGTATACGTAATTGTTTTAAAAAAAACTAGGTGTAATCAATTTAAGTCATAAAAAAAAAAAATTATTGTGAGATGAAAATTTTTCTGTTGCTATTATCGTTGCACGTGACCTTTATTTTTTTTGTTTTTGGCAAAGGTCTTTCCAAGACACTTATTATTTGATTTTTCAATAATATATATATTGACTTGTTTCTCTTTTCTATTTACAACAACAACAATTATTTACAATGGACTCATTTGATGCAGCTAATCAATTATTACAAATACTTCGAAATTTACCCACTCAACTTCCACAAGTCAATAAAGCAGTTTATTTTGTATTGAAGAATTCAGATAAAGAAGATTATTTATTACCTACAATTTTAGATGTATTTAATGATAAATTATTAGATACTGGGATTAAATGTAATATTTTCCAATTTATTGATTTATTAATTACTGAATCTTTTAATAATTCAAATAAATATAATTTAGCATATATTGAAGGTTTAAAAAAAAATTTACCTATGATTGTTATTCAAGTTACTGAAAGTAAATGTAATTTATACAGTACTTATTCAAGTTTATGTAATATTTCACAACATTTTAATGATATTGAATGTAATGAATATATTTCGAAATTTGATTCTAATTTATTGACTGATAATGATATTGAATTGATTAATAAAAAGGAGAAATTTGTTAAAGATAAACAACTACAAAAAGAAGATGAGGATCAAGACCCGTTGATTTTATCTTGGAAGATACTATTGGAAAGGAAAAGGGAAAGTCAATTTGAAAGAGCAGCATTATTACAACACGGAGGATCTACAAATGATGTAGTTGATGAAGAACAAATATTCAGTATACGAGAGAAATCAAATTCAAATTCAAATTCAACAACAAGAACAATGTTATTATCTAAACGACAAATACTTGCAAGAATGGAAGATGATAGAGAAGTTCATAAACGATCAAAAGAAAATTTATGGGTTGTCAATCGAGATAAAACTAAAAATACCAATTATGTAACTGAAGATGAATTTATTGATCATTATTGGAATAAAATTCAACCTTTAAGTGAAAAAGAAAATAAAGAATTTTTAAATTCATTACAAGATTTGAATGATATAGTAAAAGATAGTTATAAAGATAAGTATTACTAAATAAAAAAAACAAATTTTTTTTTTTTATTATTAAAAAACCCCAACTATTTAACTATTTAATATACGAAGCAACTCATTAATACCACTTACTCCATATATAGCTGCTGTTTTTGTCTCTTCATTTGAAGCAATTAACGTCACGGTTAATGTGTTTCCAACATCTTTTTTCAAACTATTTACATATTCATAATTCACTTCATCAATAGATGTAAGCCCTCCACTATAAAGAACAGCTCCAACTTCATGCTCTTTTTGTAATACTTCATCCTTCATTGATTGTTGAAATTCACTAATATGTGAAACAACATAATTTCCATCAAGATCAGAATTATAACATGAAAGAATAAGTCGAATTGCTTTTAAATTGATTTGATCCTTTTGTACAATAACCAGATTTCTAACCAATGTAGCATGAACACCTTCATGTTCATATAAAGTATTGATATGTTGAATTGTTTCACCCATTGTATCCATTGATCGTTCACGATCTTCAACAAATGATTTCCCTGAATGGAAACGAATAGTAGCATCCAAAACTTCACAAAATGATCCTGGTAATCTTTCAACTTTGGAATCAATAAGTTTGGAAATTTCAGGCATCCAACTAGCATCATCAGTTAATGAAATCCAATTTTTGGCACCTATAAGTTTGACAAAACTACCATTTTCTGCAATTAACCCAATTTGTGGATACCTTTTAAACATTATATTTAAATCAGATCTTTGTAAATATGACAAGACATAAACATACGTATCTTGTGTATCAACCAAATCTGACAACATCTTTACTAATCTTGAAGGTTCAACAACGTTAACCTTACCAGAAGTTGTCCCTGTACTGGTACCCCTAGTACTTAAACTTGCTGAAGAAATTTCCAATGCTAAAATAATCAATTTTTTACCATTTGCACTTGAAAACGTGTTAAATACATTATTTGTAAATGGAATCAAATTACAACTTTTCCTATGATCGATATTCCAAGCATTATCAATTGTCTTCAAACAACTTGTAACCCAATGTTGAGAATCATGAGTAACTACAATATCATAACAATTATTCCAACGTAATTCCTTTTCTTTAACAGACATAGTTAACAGTTCTTTAAAAGTTTCAGAAAATTTTATAATATCCCAAGGATTTATCAACAATGCACCTTTCCCTTTACACAGTAATAAATTTGAAGATCCAGTAAATTCCGAAAGCATTAATGGAGATTTCTTATCTTCTGATGCAACAATAAACTCATGACATGTCAAATTTAACCCTTCTCTCATGGAACTAACCACAAATACGTCAGCTTCGCATTGTAATGCTAAATATTGATCAAAATCAATATCTCGTTGTAATAAAACCACTGGTTGGGTGACGGAAATATTTTCAGGTAATGAATTGATTCTTGATACAATCTTCATGATTTCCAGTTCATAATCTTGATCTTGTCCTGAACCAATACAAATTTGAATAAGAACTGTATTTTCAATATATTCGGGATTGTTTGTTAAAAAAATTTCATATGCTAAAAGTTTTTGTTTAATTCCTCTCAATTTATCCAATTTATCCCTACTAAGAATCAATGCTTGATCCTTCCATCTTTCTTTGATCAAGTGTCTCCATTCTTTAACAGGCTCACTATGAACAGTTTCCCTAACTGCAGGTGCATCAATTCCAACAGGAATAGTGTTTGTAACTGTGAAATCGCCTTCATAAGTTACTCCCGTTTCACTTGTATCAGCTAATAATAAACGGTTACACGTTTGTAAAAAGTGACGAACATATTCATTTGTTTGGAATCCGATACAATTGGCTCCCAACATTCCTTCCAATAATTGATTTCTTTGAGCAAAACAACGGAAAACTTCTGAAGAAGGGAAAGAAACATGCAAAAAGAAGCCAATTTTGGCATTTGGTAATTTTTCACGAACCATTTTAGGGACGAGTAATAAATGATAATCATGGATCCAAACTTTTGTATTCTCATCAGTCGTATTCTTATAAGTTTCCACTATTTTGTCTGCAATCAATTGATTCATCAATACATAATGACCCCAAGAATGATCTTCAAATGCTTTGGATTTAGGATCATCAGGAATCTGATAGTGTAAAGTAGGCCATAAAATTTGTTTACAAAATGATTTGTAGTGTCCTTCAAAAGTAACATCATCAGGAAACACTGCTTCACAATCAAAATCTTTTGATAATTTTTCAGAAATATCATCCTTCACTCGTCGAGAAACATCATCACTTGGCATAGCAACAATACCAACCCATTTCACATCATTCATAATTCCAGAATCAAGTGAAATATTCACTGCTTTTGTTAATGAACCATTTCCATTTTCTGCTGGAGCAATTGTCCAAGGAGCTGTATCAAAAATATTTTTCTCAGAAAGAAATTGTGATTCAACTCCTGGTTTAGAGAATCCACCAAATGGAGCTAATTTGGATCTTCCATGTACCATATCATTAAAGCTCTGATCGAAATCATCGTCCAAACTAGAAGGTAAAACCACAGTGCTATCAATGGTGCCATCTTCCGATAACAATGAGTTTGCACTGCTATTACCATGGAAAGTAAACAATGCTCTGCTGAATGAATTTCGTCCACGATTAGGGGGAGGTGGTGGTGGTGCCAATGGGGCTGTTGATGCATGAGATAAACTAGTCATTGAATTTGCTAAATTAACCTGTGATCTGCTGAATCCGGGAAGACCCATGTCATCATTTGGTCTTTTAGAATCAACAACAGAACTATCCATCTTAGTGAATCTTGATTTTGGTTGAATGAATTGATGATCAGACTTGGCCGCACTTCTTCGGTTATAAAAGAACCCTTCTGGGGTATCTGCTCGTTCAAATTGTTTGTTATCCGGACCAGAAGTCCCTCCTACCCTTTGCTGAGGTGTCAGTTGCTTCGATAAAGTAGGGAGAAGTGACAATTGCGTTGACGAAGCAGTAGTGCTTTGAGTTGACGTAGTTGATTGTGGGGCTTCAAAACTTGTGCCATCTTGTGGAAGAATTTCTAGATGATTTGATTCAATTTCAAATTGGACAGTATAAGGAAGGAATCTGTTTTGGAAAGTTAGTAATTATGGTCTATATATGGGGGGTGGGGGCATGGTGAAGAATAGGGATACATACAAAGATGCAATGATTACTGTCATCTTGTCAATTGGGACTAATTACAAGTAAAGTAACTTATTCACTCTGAAAGAAGGTTATTTTTAAGTCTGGTATTTTTTTGTTAGTATTCCTTCTCTCCCCCTAATAATAAGAATAATAATAAATAGGAGTTATTTTATTTTACTTCCGCATTTCATCACCCACCACCCAGCACGGAGTAAAGTAAGGATGAGGCGGAGAAATAATAATAATTAATGCATATTGGTTGCTTGCTGCATACGAAAAAAACAAAACACAACAAAATCGTTGACAAACAAACTTACATGAACAACAACATCACATAATTGAACTAGTAATATAATCATCACAATAGATTTCAATAGAAGTACAAAATGATCTACATTGGAATAAATTAATTCTTATTTAAGTTGGATTTGTTGAAGTAACTGGTTGAAAAAGTCCAACCTTACTACCATCAGTTACGTAACCAGGAGAGAGAGAAATTTTTATTTTTCAGCTCTGTCACGTGATCAATACAGTGAATACAAGCATGTATTACCCTCAAATCACCCCCCAGAAATCATAGATTCGACAATTTTTCAAAATCTTACAAGCAATGTTTTACATGATCCTCCACCATCAATGGGGAAATCTTGGGATATACAATAAATGAATAATAGAAGTTCAGGTGTTTATTCTGTTGGCTCCAGAATACACGTATATTCAACAATCTGCAACTTGAAATTTTACATGATTATTACACGACTATATTAGGACGCATTATTTCACAGCCATTGTGTGGATCCCGTCTTGATAGTTATGGACCACCCGCAACAAAAGAAGAGAAGCGACATTCAATTTGAGAGTTTATTAATAGCCTATTTCTCCTACTAAAGTAGTTCTGAATTGACGTCACAAAGCTCGTCATAAACTATAAGTCGCCATATTTATATACAATAGCCAAATCTTTTATTTGTATCATAAGTGCCAAAACAAGCAAATTTCATATTTTCATCTAGCAAATAAATAAATACTTTCAACAGCAATATCATTTCACCTAATTATTTCACCAAACCGCGTTACAATCCACCATATACTTCCAATAACAGCAAATCAACATGAATTTATAAAGGAAGTTACAAAATATTTCAAGATATAAATCCCTATAATTGATTGATATCACTAGTCACACCTACTAGATCTTTGGTCCCATTAAGAACCTTTGCGGCCAATTGTTCAATCGTGGCTTTGTAAATCTGATATGAAGAACTATTCATGTAAAACAAAGCATTCATAACTTCAAAAGGATATGCGGGACTCAAACGTCCTATTCCCCAAAGAGAATAAATTTCAATACACAAGGATATGGCCCTAACGGTAGCATAAGTTGCAACAAACGCAATAAGTACTATTTTAACCATTCGTTTCTTGTCACGAACTATACGTCTTACCATAAATTTTAATTTTTGCCAATTTGTTGGTGATAATTGTTGTAATTTTTGTAATTTTTCTGATTGATTTGATTGGAAATCTTTAAAGGGTGTTAAAATTTTAAGCAAATCAAGTAATATTAATTCTTGATCATCATACCGTTCTTTCAACTCAGTTATCATTTTTACCAATGATACTAGTTGAAATTCTGGTGTTTCCGGTGATTCTGGAGTTTCTGGTGACTCTGGAAGTTCTGTCACAGCTGCTGAATTTGTTGGTGATCTCAAATCGTCACTGATTGCTGGAAATGTATGAATCATCACTGATGAAATATATATTGGGAAGAATAGTTTGTAAAAGAAAGTAGGAGGATTCTTTTTTTTTTTTTTTTCAAACTTTGCAACCAATCTGACTGACTAACCAAAATATTGGTATTTTATTTTTTTCGACTAAATAAAGGCACGATTCAGATAAATCATTGGAGAATTGGGGCCCAACTTTTAAGACAAATATATGTTATATATTAAGATTCACAAATTGTTTGGTATTCACTTCAGTAGCAATATATACTCTGAAATTATATGAGTTAGTGCTTGTAAATGGTTCAAGTTTTAAAAATTCTAAAGGGGTATAGAAGTTAAGAAGCATATATTATATAAACAATGTAACAAGTCTAGTTAAAAAGTACCCGCAACAGCCTATGACAAACTAAACCCCAAAATCAAACCAGGTTGTATATATTCAACTAGAAAATTTAAATAGATATTATACCATTGCAACTATTTATTGAACACAGCAAAATTATTTTCTCATACCCGAGTTATTATCACAATCGCAAACACGTTACAAACAACCATACCATTAACAATCATAAGCATAATTTTATATAAGAACTTGGAAACTTTTCAAAGGATACGGACCCGATAATGGTAGTTCCCATATCATTGATTCTCAAAACCATTAAGATCCTCCGATATTGGAAAATCTACCAATGCTTGAACCCAACAGGTATAAAAGAAATATATGTGAAACACTATACCAAAAAACAAATAAATTGACAAATAATAATATTTTAGAATTGTATCCCCCTCTTCTTTAAGGGTATGATGATTAGTAATGATTCCCATCGAGATGAAAATAGAAAGAATAACAATAATTGGACCAATCACTAATCCCAAGGCATGTAACTTTTTGTGGGATATTATATGTTTTAATTTTTGCCAAATTAATGGCGATGGTAATAATTCAAATGCATGTTCTATTTCTATTACTTTATTTAATTGAACTGATTGTGATTTCTTTAATGATTTTAAAAATTCAATTATTTGATCTATCATTAAATCTTGTCGCTGGTGTCGCTTTACCAACGTATCTACCAACTTTATCATTTGTTCCAATAACGCTACAGTTGCTTCTGATGATTGTGATGGTGATTCGGACATGGCTGTTGAGCTGCTACTCATTTTGATTAAAATTGATTAAATACTTTTATATGATTTTGATGGTTGTAAAAGAAAAGACTATAAGGTTTATATATTTTCTCTCTTTAAATTTCTAACTTTGCAACCAATCCCTCTAATTTTTTTTTCATCTAATGTCTAAACACCATAAGAATATCGAATGACTAGTTGTAAATTAAATGAAATACTATATAGGTCTAGTAGTTTATGCTATACGATATCTTCCATTTCATCTGATGAGATATCTGATATATCATCTTCTATTCTAGCCAATTGTGCATTTAATTCATCGTCATCATCATTTGCATTGAGTTTCGGGACATCATTTTCATTCTCATTCTCATTCTCTTCATTATCAATTTCCATTTCCATTTCATTTTCATCATCATTCAGTCTTATCATAGTTTCATTTTCCACAACTACAAAACTTCTATTTCCATTTTTATTTTCATCATCATTATCAAAATTCAATTCTTGTGATTGATTCAAACGTATTTCATTATCTTCTTCTTCTTCACTATCATCATCACTATGTAATTGATTCAAAGATGGGAAATTTAAAGTGAATTCATTTTGAACATTCAATTCTTGTTCATTACGACGACGTTTTTCTTCTTCTTCTTCTTTAGCTTTTTTAATTTTTGCCAATTTTATCTTTTCTGATTTTCGAACTGATGATATAACATTTTTAAATCCATTTGATAATAAATCATTAAAATATTGTTTTATTTCAGGTGTTGGATTTTTAGTTGAATATGGTGAATAATAAATTTCTGCCTTCATGAATATATTATCTTCTCTTGCTTTATATTTTGCTTCAATTTCATTTTCCTTTTTAATTGCCAATTGTTTCCTCTTTTGTGCATATTTTATAATATCAAATTTGAATTCACCTGCTTGTTCATCTTTTTCTTCTTCTTTTTGTTCATTTTTCGTAATCAATTCAGTCTTTTTCAACTCTTCTTCTTCATCATCATCATTATCCTGTATTTCTAACAATTCTTGTTCAAAATGATTCTTCCATTCAATCTCATCATTTTCAATCAATTTATATAAAGAAGATTCAGTCATTCTTGATTCTTCAACCAATTTAAGTCGTAGTTTTTTCAAATCTGTTAAAGTTTCTTTATATTCAGGAGTTGATTGATAGGTATAATCCGGAGGTAAATCAGGTAAATAAATTGGTACATAACTTGGTTTTTGATTTATTCTAGGTACGAGTTCAGTGATTGATGATTGTTCAAAAAATGATCTTGTTGATTCATCAATTAATTCTTCTTTAATAGAAGTTTCTTCTTCTTTTAATTGATTCAATTTTTGTTGAATTTGTTTCTTTCTAGGGAAAGAAGATTTCTTAGATAATTCAATTTCATTTATTAGATCACCTGGATAAATGTTTTGTAATTTTAATAATAATTTTATATCTGATATTGAAGGTTGTTGTCTTCTTTGAATTCTAGTATATTTCGAAAGGTCAGTTGATAATTCATTGACAAATTGTAATGTTAATTCAGTTAATTGATCAAGAAATTCTTTGGAATATGTATAGTTTCTTGATTCAAGGAGTGCTCCTATTGTTGTTTCAAGTATTATATCCATGATGTTTGGTATGAAAAACAACATTGAATTGTTCTATTTTTTTGTTCAATGTTTTTTTTTTTTGTTTTTCGTTCGTTCGCTGTAGAGGTTTGGTTGTACGAACAAACACATAATATCCATTATTATTTTTAAAAATACATTTGAAATCTACCAAACTATACATTATTAAAGAAAAAGATAGTTAAAACTTAATTATTCAAAAGAAATTCTATTGCTCCTTGAACAGAACCTCCAGATCTTCTTAGAGCAGCCACATTTGTATCAAAATCATAAAATCCCATATCATTCAATTGCCTCAATTGCTCTTCAAATCTTTCTTCTGGTGGTCTATTATCAACTGGAGCAGCAGGATTAGCAGCACCACCTGCACCTGCTCCACCAAATAATGCCATTGGATCAAATGGAGGTACACCATTAGGGAACAATCCAGCAAATGGATTGGCAGCAGCTCCAGCTCCAGCTCCGCCTGGGGCAGTAGAACCAGTATTGGTTTGTTCGGCATTACCTCCTTCAGTAGAAGCAGAATTTGGGTTACCTGGAGCAGGGAATCCACCACCTGCAGCAGCGCCACCTCTTCCCATTTCCATCATACTTCTCATCATTTGAGGATTAGAAATCATTTGTCTAAAGAAAGGACTTTGTAACATTTGTCTTACATCAGGACCCATTGCTCTTAATTGAGGATTTTGTTGAATCATAAAATCCAACATTTGAGGATCAGATAACATAGCTTGCATTTGTTGTTGAAACATTGGATTTGACATCATTGAACTCAATTGTTCTGGATCTGGTATATTACTATTCATTCCTCCATCTGGTCCAAACATTGAAGCTGATGGTAATTGTGTATACCCTGCGTAACGTGCACCTGTCAAATCAGCCAATGGATTGAAAGATCCTTGTCCAGCAGCTATATTGGATGGAACTGAGGCGGCGGCACCAGAACCAGCACCAGGAGTTGAAGCAGCATAAGCTGGTGGTGCATTTGCTGTGGTTGATGATGATGTTGGTGTTGAAGTTGAAGTTGATGCTGTGGATTGTTGTGTTCCAGCACTCTTAACTAAATGCACAGTATGTCCATTTTGAATCTTGTAAGAAAGAACAGTTTCACCATCTTTCAATACTTTCCCAGAATAAATCAATCTTTGACTACCTGCTGGTATCCCCGACTTTTCAGCAACCAACTCTTTCAATTCAGATACTGTGATTAAAGGATCAAATGTGACTTCATGTTTCTTATCACCTGATAATTTGATAGTGATTGTAATTGATTCAGACATGTTGTTTGTTGTAAGTTCAGTGTGGTAATGGGTGGATTTGGATAGAACAAAAACGTTGTGAGAGTTAATTGATCGAGGCGATTTTTAATTTTATTTTTATTTTTTTGCCATTCATTCAGAACAAGCAGAAAAATTTCTAGTTTGGCTCCTCATAGTAAGGTAGCAAAAGAGAAATACATTAATATTACAGTCTGTTCGGAATGAAAGTCGCACCACCACCCCACAGAATTAAAGTCGTTCTACAGAAATTCGAATTTCGCATCAGCGTAGGAAACAAAGTCGCCCTGGACGAGTACGAATTTCGCCCAAGAAATTTTTCAATTTCGTGTGGGTGGTAGTACCAAAGTCGCTCGAAAAAAAAATCGAAATTCGCGCTACAGTTGGTATAAAGGTTCGCGAAGTCGCGGGAAAATATTCACTTACGCATAGAAAATAGTTCGCACTAGGAGACTCTGTAGTTCGCTCTCTAATATCAAGTTTTCGCCACACAACTACTCGATGACTAGAGACAAGCATTTACTATTGACTGGTCCATACCGTACTTCAGAAGCGTGGTTTCCACCTAACATACTTTAGCATCTTCCTTCTTGAAATATAGTGTATGTCTGTAGAGGACGAATCATCGTTGCTAAGATTGCGAATTCTTGAGTGTCAGCTAATGAACTAATATGGACGTGGGGGCGAACTTTTTCAATATGATGAACGATTCAATCACTCATACTGCGAAATTCTCTCCTTCGACGATGGTACGAACTTGAAATTTTTCTGGTACGACTTTAGCTCCATGACAGTGGTCTAGCGCGAATTTGGTATTTTTTGTGGAGCGAAATTCATTCCGAACACACTGTATATTAGTTGCAAAGTCACGAGACTTAATCTTTTTTCTCAGCGAAATTTTTTTCCATTTTTTTGGAAAAAAATTCAATTTACGACTTCCTTTCCTTCATTTCGATCTTTAATTACAGAATGCAAAAGAAATTCTATAATTTTAAATGATCAACTACGTAGTATTTAAGTAGTATTTTAAATTAAGATTCTTAAATCAGAACATTTTAGGGGTTTTTTCGTTAATTATGATCAAAATTGTGTATTTCATAAATCGTTGTTTAATAGGTGTTAGGCTTATATTTTTGTATATTTTTATTGAAGAAATAGATTATATTTGTTTCTACGGTCATTTTATACTATATAATTAAAGCATTATTATTGAGTTTAGTGAGTAAAACTGTGCATTGTGTAAAATTTTCGGATTTCCCAAGGGAGGTAACTTGGGAAAAAGGGGAAAAAAAGATCAAAAGAAACAAGGAGCGTGGAACCCACATAGTCTTAAATCTCGGAGAAAGGTAGGTACTGCATATCAGATAAGACGCCGTGAGAAAAACCTTTTCAACATGCTCATACAACACATTATCACCACCACCAAAACTAAATCCCAATTTGCATTACCAATAATAATATATCAAGAACCTCATGCGTCAAAATCCTATGTTAAGAGCGTTAATGAGTTTGGAATTACCCAAAACACCAGTTGATACTGCTTCATTTTGGGTAAATTTCTGCAATCTCCCAACAGAACTCCTTTTACTAGTTTTCTCATATATTCCTAAGCGAGGCTATCCCATATTCATGGAATTGAAACCAATTGTACCGTTTCTACTTCCAATTATCACTGATATGAAAGCGACAGTGTGTTATATTGAATATGTCAACTACACCCCATTATATTTAGAGTGGAAACAGTATATTCATGAGGAATGTTTTGGTGAACTTGGTGAAGAGCTTATTTTTGACTATATGGAAGATTTAGTGGATTTTTACAAAAAATGGAAAATTTATCCAGCAGATTTGACTATTTTTTTGACACCTGCGGTTCTACAGTATAAAATGCAAACTACAGATCCAATAAATGAGCCTTTATTAGAATATGAATTTTTGACTGAATTGTGTTCAGAAAACGTCAAGTTCTTGAAAAATGTCAAAGCAGTACACTTTCTTGATAGTTTGGGGACAGATATTATTTTTGACTTCTTGAGAGGTAATGCATCAAAAGTTAATATTGTAACGTTAAATATATCTGATGTTGCAATCGAAACGCCTATAAATAAGTTTGACTTTGAAAAGTTTGTCAAGTTATTGCCCAAATCCATTGAGAGATTGGGGTTCGTTTGCTATTATGAGATGCTAAGGATGGACAAGATTCCAAACTTGAAGCATTTGCTAGTTCATGGTGCTGACTGCCATATCTTTGAGAAAATATCACCCACAGTTGAGACACTTGAACTTCCAGGATTTGATTACGGTGATTCAGCTAATTTGAATAATTTGGTGCTTTCCAACTTGTCAAACTTGAAGGAATTCAAATTGATGTTTGACACTTATACGGAATCCGATACAATTGTGGATGTGGTCAATCAAATGTCTAACCTCGAGATCTTAGAGATAACCGGAATCTCTTGGTTGTTTTCTACTGATTTTCAATTGTCTGCAAAGCTTGAGCATTTACATCTCCAAACTGATCTGATAGTATCAGGTATTTCAAAGATTGGAAAGTTGGCTCAATGCACTAAATTGAAGAGAATCGATTTATCAGGGTTTTCCTTCCCATTTGATTTATTTGATAATGAAGAAGTTGCCAGTAAGTTAACAAATTTGTCTCTGTTTGAATATCAGATAAGTAACAAAAACAAAGAATTTGACATTCCTGAAATAGATTTAGACAAACTTTACTTTCCGGAAAGTTTGAAGAACTTAGCAATACGGAGCAATTCAAGAATTGATACATGGAAGCCACCAAAGAATTTGAAACTGTTAGGACTATGGTATGTTACTTTTGGAGATGACTGGTCAATCAGTTCGATTTTGACTCCGAGATTGAGAAATTTGGCATTAATCGATACTTCATTGCAAAAGATAAGTAATGTTACTTGTTTGAATGGATTGAGAACTCTTATGATTAGTGGAAACGATTCTTTGAAGGAAATAACCAATGTTCAATTTCCAAAAAGTTTGGTCTCCCTTGATATATCAACTAATAAGGAATTAAGAAATATCCAAGGAACGAATTTGGATGATCTTGAATGGTTGAGGGATAAGGATATTCGACTTAATGGCGATGATTACGAGGATTCCGATGAAGATGAGGATGCGGATGAGGATGCGGATGAGGATTCAGATGAAGATGAAGATGAAGATGAAGATGAAGATGAAGATGAAGATGAAGATGAAGATGAAGATGAAGATGAAGATGAAGATGAAGATGAAGATGAAGATGAAGATGAAGATGAAGATGAAGATGAAGATGAAGATGAGGATGCGGATGAGGATTCAGATGACGACTATGAAGGTGATACTTATTTTTATTATCGTGACTTTGATGGTTATTATGATGATGATTATGATTATTATTGATATTGTGATGTTTCTGAATGATTTTTTAATGGTTTGTTGTGTATTTATAGACAGAATCTTTATATAGTTGACAAAAACACGATATTAGTATACAAGTAGGTAAAAATTTATTAAACTCCATTACTCCTAGATCTATGACAAACAATTATGACATATCTGTAAAGGTTCGCAAATCTTAGTCTTGCATGGATATTGAACTTTAACTAGCAGAATCATTTAATTTCATCAAATGAGCTTAAAAAGTACTGTATAAGAACATCATGCCGTACAAGACTAAACAAAAATCCGCGCAGGGTTCGGTTCGGTTCGGTTAACCATAGCCGTTAAGAACATAAATCCGCGCATTAACTTTAATTTTTTAGATCGAAATAATATAAATATATTATGAGTCAATAAGATCCCCCACCACCACTCTTATTTTTAGAAATAAGTAACTTTTCTACCATAACAACAACAAAAACCTCCCCAAAAAATGGTACAACCTTGTCATACCAGACCTGTTGAATTCAATGAGAAGTTTTTTCTTTGTAGAACCCTTGAGAAATATTCAACAAATTTTAGTATTACTGCAAAATATAATAAACCAATTAGTAAAGAATTATTATCAAATGCACTTTGTTCATTTATTAAGAAAAACAGTTGGTTGGCTCAAAGCTTTTTCATAAACAACAAAGAAGAACCAAGTAAAGTCAATGGTTCAAACTTGGAAGCTCGAATTCTTGAAAGGATTAAATTTGATGATGTTATTTCATATGAACAAATTGAAAAATTCAATGAAACAACAATGGAAAAATTAAATGATCATATATTTAAATTGAATGATCCATTATGGAATATAACTGTTTTTGAAGAAATTTCCACAGGGGAACAATTAATAAGTGTGAAATTTGATCATGTTAGTTATGATGGATTATCAGGAGTTCAATTTCAAAAAGATTTAGCTAAAGAACTAGCTATATTTGATAAGAAAGAAAATATTAAATTTATTGAAGTTTTATTTGATTATGAGAGAGATTTTGATAATTTACCAGAGAAAATTTTACCTGCTGTTGATAATATTACGGATTTATTTGATATTTCAAGGACGACAACTCCTCCTCCTCCTCCTCCTCCTCCTCCTCCTCCTCCTCCTCCTCCAACTTTCCATACTCAAACACCAGTAAATAATAATAATTTACAATCCAAATATAAAATTCTCAAATTCACCCCAGATCAAATCAATCAAATCACTAAATATTGTCGGAGTCAAGGCATTACATTAACCTCTTATTTCAATGTTTATTTCTTACTTGCTTTACAAGATACCGTTTTCCAAGTGGTTAATTCACCTACGGAACATACACTGTCATTTGTTGCTATGAATGGTAGAAGGTATTATGGAGAAGAAATTAGAAATTTCCTTTATGGAGCCATGGTTTGTGGAGCACCAATTATCTTACCACCCATTAAAGATGAAGTTGTTGCTACAATGAAGAAATTCCATGAGGAAATGATGGATGATTTAAATAATAAGAAATCATTCAAATCAACTGGTATGATTAAATTAATCAATGTTTGGGATTTTTTTAAAGCTAAATTAAATATTATAGGTGGAAGATATACATTAACAATTTCTAATCTTGGTAAAATATTAAATTCTAATGATGATGATGATTTTATTTTTAAAGAACTTTATTTCGTGCTGAATACTGGTATCGTTTATAATTTCATCTTAAATATGACTAGTTTGCCCAATGGGGAATTGACTACTGTGATTGGTTATCTTTGTGAATTTGAAGATTATGAGTTTAATGGTAGACCAGTAATGGATTCGTTTGTAAAACGATTCCACGAACTAGTGCTCACTCATCACTCATCGTCTTCTTCCAAGTCCTAAGTCAGATAATCATCATCCGTTACTTTCCGACCCTTTCTGATTTTAGTAATCAACTCTTTAGTTTATGCAATTGAATATTCTTCACAAACAAAAGCAAAGCCCAACCCGCACCAACAAAGGACAACCCTGGGGAGATAGAGAGAGTGTGTTATATCATAGTAATTATGATATACTAAAGAGTTATTATCATCAATATTATATATAATACCTGTAATATTAAAAATTTGTACAACTCCAACCATATACATACATAACTAAATAAATAAATAAATAAAATTTAAAAGAAAAAAAGAAAAAAATGAACCAAATAATGAAATGAAGAACTTCCAACAATACTTTTAATAATAATAATGAAATAATATGTTGCTTAAGATTTCGGAAGAACTTCTACTCTCCAACCACATGCAATACAACTATATCCTTGAACACCATCTTCAAAAGTTTCTTTACCTTTACTTTGCATTAATGTCCATTCTCCCTTTGCTGGGATTTTTTTACATTTATCATTTAAACATCTAGCTTTTGTTTTCTTATATCTTAATCCACAAGAATTACATAATTGACCTTCTTTAATTGACCATGAAGGTCTCCAACATGGTGATTGATCTGATCCACATGATATACATACTCTTGGTGCATGATGATGATGATGATGGTTTCTTGGTGGTGATTTCAATAAATCCGATCTAGATTTTTTAGCAGATGGAGGTGATATTGGAATGAATTTATGCGAAGAAATAATTGGTTGTTGAACTTGTTGTTGAACTTGTTGTTGAACTTGTTGTGGAATTTGTTGTGGAATTTGTTTTTGCACCAGTGGTGGGGGTGTATGCTGTTGTGATTGTTGATATGCAGAAGGATGTGATATGCTAGAGTTATTATGCAAGTATGAATATGGAGAATATTGAGAAGTTATTGGAGCAATTGGAGGTTGTATTGGTTGTTGTATACCATTAAAAGATGAAACATGCAGTTCTTGATACGGCACTTGAGCAGCTGGTAATTGAGTAGATTGAATTGGTGGAAATTGCTGTTGCTGTTGCTGTTGTTGTTGTGGTTGTGGATGTTGTGGTTGTGGAGCTGGTAATGGCATCTTACGATCTTTCAATTGTAATAATGATTCAGCTGCCATTTCTAAATATTCAGGATAATGTTTAACATCATTTAAATAAGTTTTATTTAAATAAGTATAATTTGATTCATAAGGGAAATTTATTTTTCTACCATTAGACAGTGATTGTTGTTGTTGAATTTTAGAACTTAATTTAGAATCAAAACTTGGTTTAGTAGCATGATCATTAAGATAATTATATTGATTTAAATGGAAATGTTTTGATTCTTTAGCAATTTTATCTAATAATCCATATCTCCAATTTTCATCATTTGGTTTATATGTATCAAAATAATCCAATGATACAGTAGGGATGATTGGTTTCAATTTAATTGGAGCTTTCAGAGTTAATGGAGCTAAATTCAATGCATCGGAAATACTTGGTAATTTAAGTACTTTAGTGTCTTGAGGAGAACTAATGGGTGAAGAAATAGTAGCTATTGGAGATGAAGATGGTGATATTGGATTAGCAAATCTTTTATTTGGTGAAAGGGATCTTGATCTTAAGTTATTAGATGTAGGTTTAACTAAATTCTTAATGATTAATTTATTAGTTGGTGTAAGTTCAGGTTCATATGGTGGAGAAGGTGGGGCAGTTCTTGCTCTTTTAGAACTAGTATTTAAATCATCACTATATGATCTTTTACAATTGGCAACTCTTAAAACTTTTGCTTCTTGGATCAATTCAAAGCTGCGTGATCTGGTATGGGAAGAACCTAAGTGATCATTAAACATGGCTGAATGTACAAGACTCATATCGTTGATAATAATATTGTTGCGAATGATTTTGTTTTTATTTGGTAGCTGAGACAATGCTGTGGGGGGTGGTGGTTGCTTTTTTTCTTTTAGCTTGGTTGATTGTTTTCTCTCAGTGTATAAAGAGTGTGGTTGTGGAGTATAAGCGATAGTAGTAGCTGTAGTTGGTTGGTTGATAAAAAAGATAATAAACAGTAGTTGTGGTTATCTATCTCTTTTAGGAATATTAATTAGAAAATGAATTTTTGTGAACTTTTTCGTTAGTGGGTGAGATTCTCTCTTCCTTTTGTTTTTTTTTTTGGTTCTGAAAAATTTTGGGTGCGAGATTTGTTTGATTAATTATATAAGCAATTTTCCAACTCCTTAACAATGAATGTAATATGCAATGAACTAATGAAAAAAAAAAAAAAGATAATAAATCTAAAAAAGGTGGAATGAGGGGGAGTAGGGTAAGGAGACCGGATGGACAGGACAAACTTGGAGGCGGTAGATGGAATGGGAATGGGATGGGGATTTTCTCTCGAGGCAGAAAAACAAAACGAGGGATTTTTCTTATTATTTTACCGAATCAAACGAATGAAATAGTTTTTCAATCTTTTATAACGAATGGATAAAGATGTGAAAACAAAAAAGTAGTAATATCAAATTGTAGATTTAAATCGAAAAATTACAAAAAAGCAAAAAGCAAAAAAAAGCAAAAAAGACAAAGGATGATTTATTTAATTATTTATATGGGAATGGAAATTTTGGAAAAAAAAAATGTACCTGGTTTATCATTCGAAATCAAGGTACAGTAGCCAGAAAGAGGGAGGGAGAGAGTGAATGGGCAAGCCATTTACACTAAAAAGATCTACATAATATACTAGTATAGAAAGAGGGCACAAAAATAAAGAGGAAATAAAGAGACAGATCGTGTAAAAAAGAAGTTGTTGCTGCAGTATATTCCTGATTCAGAGTAAAATTCTCTCGATTCGGGTTAAATGGCCAGCCAGCAAGCGTACCAAAGTGGAGTGCTGCGAAGGAATACTGCGGCTGCTGCTGCTGCCAGACGTCTAAGAAGATAGGGCGAAATATACCACAAAATGTACAACTAATATAATATACGTCAATGAGGAAAATATCATACATTCTTTATTTTTAGCCAGCACTTCCGATGATACGACAAGAAGAACATTGCTGTAGATAGATAACAAACAAGATTAACTTTATTACAATTAAAACTTATTTTAGAACAAAAGAACCAGGAAGAAGAAGACATTGTTAAAATCCTATGGGGTGGCGGGGGTGTGGAACCAGGTTTTCTTCTGTTTTATAATTAGAAAAATAAATAAATTATACTAATATTGCATCGTTATACATTTGGGGGGGAACTTTCGTATCGTGGTGCTGGAACTGGAACTGGAACTGGGACACGTCATAAAAGACTATCCCTGCGCAAAAATAGGACCGCCATCCCAGTAACAAAATCAAACCAATCGCTGGCCCTTCCCTTACTTGTCAGGCGAGAAAAAAAAAAAAATCGGACACACTAAATCAGAAATTAGAAATCAGAAATCAAAATGGCTGGTGATTTTAGTTTTAACTATTATCAGATCAACCCAAAACTAAAAATGGAATCATCAATTATGCCCACAAAGTCATGTTTATTTCTACACCCTGGATGATCCCAGCTACATTTTGTACAACATATGATCATGATGATGATGATTATGATTATGATTGAAGAAAGAGAAATGTTGCTTGAAAACTTAATTTGCTGGTTTTCCGGGTTGTGTGGGAAATTCTTTAGTTAATCTCCCAATCCCCAAATGCTGGCCGTATAATCGGGAAAATAAATAATTCTATTTATATATATTTCAATATCCTTTTTCTCTCTATTTAAAATCTAAAAATAATCCTTATTTATTTAAACATTCAATTATTATGTTCTTTAACTTCTTCTTCTGCCTTATGTTCAAGATCTTGTCCGGCAATTCCTCCTGCAACACCACCAACAATATGACCAACACCTCCAGCATGTAATTTATCAGCAACTTTATTACCTGCAATTGATCCAACAACTGAGGATGCAATATCTTTGACCATATTACCTTTATCTGACATTATTTCTCTTGTAAGTTTATATATAGTAGTATTAGCTTTTAACCTTCTTGGTTTTTATTCCCTTTTTTTTCGTTTCTTGACAAAAAACAAGGTACCATTTGGTAAACTATATATAGGGACAACTAAAGAATTTATGATTGCTCTCCATTTCATTTTCAATTGCTATCATGTGCACATTTACATTACATAGATAGATATCATTGATATATATATATGCAAGACGTGTACAAAGTGGACCCCTATTTTCACCGCCACAAGTCAATCATTACTTATCCGTTTTGCAACGTGTAGTAGTAGTAGTGTCTGTTCAATAATTGCGCAAGGTGTGTCTCTCGGGTCGATTGGTTTTAGAATTGTTTCCGCCGTGATTGCACACATCAATACAATAAAAATGAGGTGTGTGAAAAAAAAAATTTATCATCATCATCAACTAGACAACCCAAACAACAATGAATCAAGATCCAAGTATGTCAAAACGCACAATCAACAATTAATCCATCCATCATTCATTACTAACTATCCATCATTCTCAGCACAACAACTAGAACCATTTCTCAAAGGATTTTTCTCCTCCTTAGATTTACAATATAACAACCCTTCCACCACCACCACCACCTCATCCAATGCTACATATCCTACATTAGAATCATACGCCACACAACTCGGAACGAATTTAAAACGATCATGTGCGATAATAATCAATGGTGTACCAGTGATACCACAAGCTAATGAACAAGAAGATTGTAAATTGGCATTTCAAAAAAAATGGTTAAATGTACCATTAACAAATCATCAATTGACTAGTTTTGATGCTCATTTGATTCCTGGGACTGGAATTTATGTTATTCAAGTGGCGGGGAAAGTTAGATTTGATCAAAGTGGGAAAAATAGATTGGGTGAATCAGCAGATATGATACTGCTGGATAATGGTGGGTTGACTAAAATTACTGGTAATAGACCTATTTGGGGATCATGGTTTGGTGTTAATATTAATTTGGTCGTTGATGAAAATGTTAGACAACAAGAAGGAGCAGAAGTTATTAATAGTTTTGATTATAGATTTACTTATATACCTAATGATAGTATTATACAAGTTTAAATTTTTTCATTTGATTTTATAAAATCATTTAATAAAGCTCCTAAAAATATATTGGAATAAATAGTTGGAGTTTTATATTCTCCTCCTTTTGTAAATGTAAAATTCAATTCTTTTAATGCCCAATTGATATTCGGAGTGATGAAATTATAAAATACAACATTCACTAATGTATCTATTTCATCATTAATTTCAACACTTTGAACAACATTAGGCACGGGGAAATTCACTACGGCACGATGTAATGTATCATCTCCATCAGTACCAAAATCATCATGAGTGACGTATCCTTTAGGTAAATCTTTACTCAATGCAAATGCTTGTTGTTGTTGTCCACCGTTTATATCAACAGGAGCGTTGGCTTCTTTTAAATCGTATTGATGAGGTGGTTTCAATCTTGATGCACTTATATAATCCGCTTCATTTAATTTAGCAGAAATTTTCGATGCAACTGATTTTGGTAATGTTAAATTAACCCATAAATTTTCAAATGGTGATACAATATATTTAGAATCAATAGTATAAGGACCTTTATATAAATCATACCTTATTGAACCAGTATTTATAATTATAATTCTTTCTTCATTTGTTGTTTTTTTAGGTAATGTTTTAAGAATTTTAGAAGTTAATAAATTGAAAATACTTTTTGGATGAGTTATAGGTACATAATCAACATAATAATTTGATTTCACATAACCTATTAAAGTATCCAATTTAAGTTGTTTTCTAGTTTCTTTAATTAATTCACTAACTTGTTTACCCAATTCCGTATCGAAATTTTGTTCCGTTGTTGTATGATATTTAAATGAATCTAAATTGAAATCAATATAAGATCTGGAGAATCTTTGTCTAACAGAAACTTGCTTACTATTGTCTAAATCAATACTTGTCCATCCAGCAGTTTCACAATATCTTCCACTTTGTAATCCAGTAGATAAATTATCAAATACTGTAAAATCTCGAATATGACTATGTCCACCAAAATATTGAATAATAACATTAGGGAAAACTTGACGTAAAATTTGATGAATTTGATAAAATTCAGACCAATTATGAGAAATTGGTGTATGACCCAAAATAATAATCAAATCAACATTTTCAACATATTCTTTCAAAATTTTTTGAAACCATGATTCATGAATAACTTCAATCATTGGTGTAACTTTAGTACCTTTATTAAATCTTTTAAAATCAAATAAAAATCCAAATGCCAATATTTTAGTTTTCTTAATTGGTGTAATAAAATATTTATATTTCTTTCCAAAAGGTACAAATGTTCCATTATTTAATTTAAATTCAACATTTGAACAAACATACTTATCTTGAAAATGTTCCACAACAGTTTCATATTCTTGTTTTGAATTTTCCGAAATATATAATTCATGATTTCCAATAGTTAATAAATCATAATTTTGTTTAATAAAAATAGGAGTTGATTTTATCCCATTAGGGGTAGTTATATCAGATAATCCATTACCATCATGACGATCTCCACTATCAATAAGTAAAAAATCTTGATTTTGTTCATGAGCTATTTTTTTAAGATGAGTTGTAAATGATATGAAATCTCCCCAATTAGCATGATATAATGGTTGATTCATATGTCCAGAATACCATCCATGAGTATCTGTTGTATGGATAAAGTTTATATCATTCCATGTTAAATTACGATGTGATGATAAAGATAAACAAAGTGTTATCAACCAGAAGATACTAACAACTGATGATAACATAATTAACAGTTAACAAAAAGAGAAATGTGTGTGTTTTTATAAAAATGTAATTTTTATATATTAATGGTTATCTTTTTTTTTTTGGCCGCGGGTTATATCTCGCATTACTTATAAACTTACAAACCATGTTGAGCTCTTCTTCTGTCTCTTTCTTCAGAAATACTCAATTTGATACCTTTACCCTTTGGCAATGAAACCCAAGGTTTACCAGCTTCATTACCAATAACGAAAACGTTAGACAATCTAGTAACAAAAGTGTTTTCCAAAGCATCTTTAATATGAACCAAATCAAAACCTCCTTCATGTTTTTCTCTATGAACAATAACTCCAACTCTACCCAAATTTCTACCACCAGTAACCATAACTAATTTACCAGTATCAAATTTAATGAAATCATCAATTTTACCAGTGGCCAAATCAATCTTGACGGTATCATTAGCTCTTACTAATGGATCTGGGTATCTAATAGTTCTACCATCATGAGTAACAACATAAGGGACACCTTTTTTACCCAATTGAACTTTTTTAACTTTACCTAATTTATAACTAGCTTCTTCAGCACTAATTCTATGAACAGCAAATTTACCTTTAACATCATATACTAATCTGAAATTTTCATTGGTAGCTTCTAATGAAATAACATCCATGAAACCAGCTGGGAAAGTAGTATCGGTTCTAACTTTACCATCAACTTGAACATGTTGTTGCATCATAATGGCTTTAACTTCTCTACCATTTAAAGCATACTTCAATCTATTTCTTAAGAAAACAACCAATGGTAAGGATTCTCTCAATTTATGTGGACCAGCACTTGGTCTTGGTGCATAAGTACCGGACAATTTGTCCAACATCCAATGGGATGGTGCTGCTAATCTTTTCAAATGTTTCTTTGGTCCTCTACCCATTTTTGACTTGTTAGTTGATGAAGTAGTAGTTAGAATTTTTTTTTTTCACCTATAAATTTTTTTTTTGTACTTTGGATTAAGGATGCGACAATAATAACAAAAGGTTTAGGGTTGTAACCCTAAATATTCTCGTTGGTAAAGAAAAAGCCGCACAGACCTACAAATTTGAACGAATATGCTATACATATATAAATATATATATTTCCCCTACTTATTCCAGTTAAACCATGTACTATTTCTATATGATTGTTTGAGTAATTGATTAAGCAGTTGTTCTTGTTCAAGTAGCCTTTCTAATTCATCTTCCAAATTTGCAGATTTTTCAACTTCTTGAGCATTTATAACTAATAATTCTTGAATTTGTTCTTCAATTGCACTAGGTATCACTTTTTTCAGTTGTTGTGGTTGTTGATTATGATGATCACTTTTAGATTCTAATTCTTCAATGCTTTTTGATAATTTATTAATTGAATTATTTAAATCTTCATTTTCATTTGTTAATTCAGGTAGCATGATTTTCAAATCAACCATTTTTTGAACAATATCAACATGATCTCTAGTTAAATCGGAATATTGTGATTGTAATTCTTTAATTCTATGTCTTAGATTCCCATTTGCTAATCTCATTGCTTTTATATCATCTACTTTTGCTCTTTCTTTATTAAAAATACTATCAAATTCTTTTTCATATTTTGTCAATTCAACAGGATCAACATTGACTTGCATTGAATCATGTACTAAGGAATCTAGTTTATAATAACAAGCTCCAGTATTTGTACGCAGTAAAGAAAATCTTTTTTTACTTTGATTATTATTGGTATTATCTTTTATAAATGGATCACTAACATAAACATTGAATAATTTATCTTTTAAAAATTCAAGTAATTTATCAAATGATAATGACATTAAATTAGATTCATTTTGTAACATTAAATTAACAGCAAATTTTAAAATTGATTCCATTCCTTGAGTTACAATAATATCATAAATTCTTAAAACCATATCCAATGGGAATTTATAAGCGAAAAAAGTAAGAAACCATTGAGATGCATACATTGAAGATTTAATTCCTTGTTTAACCAAATGATTATACAATACAGGTGAATAAGATTCTAATAATCGATCAAATTCATAAAGTAAAACATGTAATCCTCTCATTTCAGGACAAAACAAATCACGAAGTCCATATTCTTTCATTAAAGTAACCAATAAACAAAAACATTCTGATTCATTCATATTCATAATCAATGGAACAGCTATAAAAATCATTCCTTGAGTATAACCTACATCTGGATCATATAATGAATAAGCTTTAATAACATTGAATAATTCATCACTTTTACTAACTGCTTCAACATTAGTGAAAAAACTAGTTCTTGATAAATCTCTTTTAATTCCCTTTTCATGAATAGAAGTTTCTAATTTTAATTGACGATAAAAATCTTCCAATTGAGAATCTTTAGATTTAGCAACTAATTGCCAAATAATTCCTCTAAATTCTTTAGGAATACCTGACATTATACATTGATTTAATTTCTCCAGTTCATTATTCACAACATTATCATAATCATTAACTACTAAACTCCAAAATTCCCAATCAATTTCAAAAACATCTCCAAATCCACCAGCAATTGTTTTAATATCTTGGAAAGTTTTCTTGATGTTTTCAGCACTTGAATTTATCGAATCTTTGGTTTGATTGGTTTTATCTTGGAATTTGATTGATAATTGATTATGTTTGGATTGTAATAGATAATTTGAAGTTGTTTTATCATATGTGTTTTGCATAGTTGCCAATTCTTGACTATTTTCACTTGGTGATTCATCTAATCTTATGCATACTTGGATTGACTTTCTATTAGGAAGGGTAGGTGATGTTGCAACAGACATGTGGACAAGGGGGTTGTTATTGTTGTTGTTAGGAAATTAAATTAAAATTGTAAAGAAAGTTGGAAAAACCGGATTAATAGTTAAAATATAAATAACACGATTACCGATTTTGATTTACTATGTGTGTGTTGGGGTTGGTTGTGATTTTTTTTTTGTTTGTCTTTTTCTTCTTTACTGTTTTAGTACTTGGCCTATATACAGGCACACACACACATAGGTACGCCCATTGTTTGTTTGATTAGTGTGGGGCGACTTCACCAACCACAATATTACACATGCTATTGGGACTACATCATTAGCAGCAATATCTATGATTATTCATTATACATTCATAAACTAAAAGATGCAACATAATAATATAAAATGTGAACAAAAATAAAAAGACAACGAAAGAGTCCAAATCCAAATAACTATACAATAAAAATACAGTCTTTAAAGTAAAATTTTTAAAAAAAAAGACAGTAGTAAAACCTTTGCCAAATGGTATTGGAGGCGGGAAAAAGAGGGACGACTCTTGTGTTTCGAAGTAAAAAAACCCAAATCTACCAAATCAAATAAAAAAAAAATGAATGAAAATGAAAATGAAATAAATAAACAAAAACCCCACAGCATGTCCATATCAATCTATCTAAATATGCATAGTCAAAGCTTGACCAGTTCTAGTCATCATAAATGATCTATTTCCAACAAAACCAAGTGTCGAGAAGTTTCTTCTTGCCAAAGGATGAGGAGTATTTGGATTACGACGTACTGGAACAGGAACAGGTATAGGAGATAGTTGTTGTCTTTGTAAGTTTTCTGCTAATTCTTGTAATGCTCTTTGTAGTCTATTTGAAATGTTTCTTGAACGAAGGGAAATTACGTTTCTTAACTTTTGGGCATTCATGATATGTGATTGGATGTTGTAGTAGTAGTAGTAGTGTGATGAAGGATCTATAATAAATAAGATGGTTTACTCTTTGATAAAAGAAGAAGAAGAAAGTTTGGGCAGAAGATGATAAGAAACAAAATCGTCATAGCTTTTTTTTTTGCTGTGTGTTGCCTGTTGGCTGCTGTGTGTGGAGCGAAAGGAAGAATTCGGGGCCGAAACAGAAATAAAAAAAGAAATCTCGCCCCCCTCCGCCAAACGAAAAAGAAATGTTTAATTCTCACCTATTTCCGA